>CANNZV010003974.1:0-50236 GCA_947561585.1 Caprella mutica
GCTCATTTTTGAAAATTTCAAGCCATAATTAACATGGAAACATAGGATTTAATAATATTTAAATTCAAAATTTTAAGCCAATCACATATATCTGAGTTTTGACCATTCGAAATGTATACCAATTGATTGTGCTAATTTGGCATTTGGCTTAAAATGAGTTAAATGACATATTCTATAACATCGTATTAGGATAAAATGAGATATTTCTTGCCATATGACCAGTTTGAAAAGTGTGTCATAGCATCCATCCATGACTCCATGTCAATTTGCCAATTAATTTCTATCATCCTATACTTAAGCTACATGTAATTATAAATTATTGAAGACATTTTAGATAATTTTGGTCATTTTGGACCAGTCTGCAAAGTGTGGCAAATATGTCTCCAGATTTTATTTTGAGGACAATTTCTCTCCAAAGATTTTTAAATCTGTCTCTAAAATGACCAGAATTCTGCAAAATGTCTTCGATAATTGATAAATACATGTAAACATAGGAATTAAGGGGACCGCACCTGGATGTTGAAAATAATTTTTATTAATGAAGTTATGGTTCTGAAACTTAATACATATATACATATAAAATTGAATTTCTAATAGTTTTTGTTCATGTCATTTTTCGATTAGACCCATAGAAAACGAGTTTTTGAATTTCTAACGAATTTTGACAATTATCCAAAGAAGCCTAAGTCGTTTACAATTTTGAAGCTAGAGCTTTGCGGTTTTTTGCATTAGATTCTCCATAGGATTACCTACAACATCACGGTGTACGATTTTCGAATTAGTTTTCGAAATTTCAACTTTTTGTGAAAAAAAAATGTCTAAAAATATTTTGACAAAAAATTTGAAATCAAAAATCGTATACTGTGATGTTGTAGGTAATTTCATAATAAATCGAATACAAAAAACCGCAATGCTCTAGCTTCAAAATTGTAAACGCCTTAGGCTTTTGAATTACAAGATTTGTAGATTTTTGAACTACTAGAAAACCCCATTCAAAGTTTGATAATCTGACACACTGCATCCTGCCCGTATGAAGGGTTGCGGGAAACAGAGGCATATTTCTTTGCCTATCTTAGTGTGTGTCTCATTAGTGACACGTTAGATACCAGATATAGCGAGATAATTAATTATTACGAATTATAATTGGTTAAGAGATCGTTTTTAGAGTACATATTGACTCCCTAACCCCTGCATCGCCCCTTCCCTTTCTCCCTCTCCCCAGGGGGTTAGAATAACACTCACTATTAGAAGGTTATAAATCAATTATTTACACAATAATTTTTTTATCTTTAATTATGCCATTTTTCAGATGAGCGGTCCCTTAATTAGGTCCTAGGAAAGTGACTCCCAAGATTTTACAGAGATATAGGTACTATCCTTCAAAATATTAAATATGTCTCCAAAGATTTTTGGCAACATGGATGTGCATTGCATTCTGCAGACTGGATTTTGAAGATTATTCTCATCATTTTGGAAATTAACACACTTTGCAGACTGGTCATAAACTTGTAGGACAATAAGCCATAGAGACAAATGGTGAGAAAGGGCCTAAAGACCATACCATACTCTATTTCATGGATGAATCATCCATGAAATAGAGTATGGTATGGCCTTTAGGCCCTTTCTCACCATTTGTCTCTATTAGGAGACCATTTGTCTCCATTGTCTCTATTAGGCCCTATTAGGTACTCATCATCCAGGATGATGAGTACCTAATAGGCTAATAGTAGGTACTACCTAATACACCAGACGGCAGGAACTGGTAAACTGTTCTCCAAGAAATCCTTTATTTTGGATAATTTTGCCTTCTGTTCACAGTAAACTACATGTAAATATAGGAGGAAATTAAGGATTGTTCACACAGAAAATGTCCCATATTCTGCAGACTGGCTAATAGCTAGTAGCCTAGTTAGAGTAGGCTGGTAGCTAACTTTTTACAGGTGAGACCACAGAACATTGAATAAGAAGAAGCTCAGATCGAACGTGTACACATGGTGAACCCAGTCGTAAAATTTCAACCAATCACGTCCATTGATTGCTGACGTCACTATAAACACTCTCTCGAAAACAGTTTGAGTGTGCATTCTACCTCAGCTCATTATCTTTGCTGGGACTCGGGAGTCATATCTTCCTCCAAATTATGTACACGATTATCTATATTCTATAGCCCAGCTACTAAGCAATAATAAACTAATCTTCTTTGCAAAAAACACAAACTGACACCATTTCGGTTGTAATACGCATTCAAAATACGGACTCAAACAGAACTGGTGAAACGAAGCCTCCGATTGGCTGAGTGGCTCTAGTTGAAGCAGGGTAAAGGAACATAATCGGGTATAGTACCTAGCAGACGACACAAAAATATGACGTCACCACAACAACACAAACCTTGTTTGTGACCGAGCAGCTCATAATTCCTCGTATTTGCATGTAAATATCGAGAAGTTTGAAGTCATTTTATAAGGGTTTCGTGCAAAAGAAAAGCGAAAATGGCGATTGAACCTTAAAGTTGAATATATAGATATAATTCAGGTGAGTTTTTATTGTTAATTTCTTTAACTTATCTATAAAAAATAGGGTCCTGAAAATATGCTACCTAGGAGCCTAAACTAGTGCTAGTTAACTGCTAAATTGTAGTTCCTATGAATAACAAATAAGGAAAAAATAATGGAAATTCAATTTAACCAATGCCTAGTTAGTAATTGATAAGAAAAAATTAAATTTAGAAGTGACTAAGTTTAAGTAGGTTTTTTCATGTTTCAAAGTGTGGTCAGAGTTGCCATTTCCAGTCACTCGGTGGTCACGTCAAACTATAGATTCGATCAGCTGATTACCCTACCCTATGTTACTGTATCCTGAGTTGAAGTGACGTCACTGTAAACGACACTCAAAGAGTAATATAATGGGATCTACACTTCTTCTATTCAATGTTCTGTGGGTGAGACTGCTTGACGGCTGACTGGAGAGTGGAGGCCACACTATTTCAGTAATTTCACTTTGTAGCTAACTTACCTAGAATTCTCTAGTTAGCAACTTATCAGTTATCATTAGACATTAGCCTCGTATTAGTTATAACTTATTACTCATATTAGAAACATATTGATATGAAAAAAGAAAGACTGTAGTCTGTAGAGTAGAGTAAGGTATGTAATATCAACGATAAATAAGTGTGTCACAGACCAATGAATTCATTGGTCTGTGAGTGTGTATCTAGGTCAGTCAAAATTCTTGAACTTAACTATCTAGGTAGTCTGGTAGATTATAGATACATTAATAAAATCTATTACCTACCTACCTTAAGCTCGATCACTCGCTACCAGATGGCGAGTTTACAGATACGTATCTAAAAGCTGAGCGGCGCACCCATAGTAAACAGAATCAACAGTATCTAAAAGCTGAGCGGCGCACCACATTACGGCGCACTACAATACGGCGAACCACTGTACTTTCTATTAATGACCTGACCTCAATGTGAAAAACTGTTATGTAGTGTGTTGTATCCGCTAGTTTGTTGTTTTGCACACTTCATGTTTGTTAAATGACCTGGCAGGGGGGTTCCGGGGGCGGCATGCCCCCCCGATACATCTACCTAACGGCTAACTGATAGTGATAAGTTTTTATTTACACCTCAGACTGAAAGTTTACAATAGTTACCCCATAAAATTACAGTTTTCTATGATGAATTTTATTTTCTATTCCAAATTAAACATCTCAATCGAATAATTAAACTGTGTAGTATAAACATTGGATTCAGGTACAGTCAGGCGTCAGACATGAATTTGATACGACAATTAGGTACCTATCAAATTCACTCCATTTATGATTTATCATTAATCTGTATTCAAATTACCTATCAAATAGAATGTACAGTGGTGCTCCATACTGGTGTGCGCCGCTCAGCTTTTAGATACGTATCAACAGAATAGTACTGTGCTGTGGGCGCACCACTGTACATCCTATTAGATACCTAGGTTATTTGAAAGAAGATTAATGATATAGGTATGGAATGAATTTGATAATTGTTGTAGGCCATCAAATTTATGACTGACAGTACTTGAATCCAATGTTTATATTAGGGTCACGCAGGTAAATTGCGGCCCTTTTATTTTTAATTGCGGCCCTATCAAGAGTCTCTAAAACATTCTGAACCGAAATTAAATTAAAATGGGATAGTAGCTATCAAAAGAAGCGCAGGCATGCTATAATTTATTAATTTAAATTTTTAACTTGTGTTGTGTTGCCATGATGTTTCTGTTGTAGAGGCCGCAGTTAGTTAGTGTGCCGCAATTTACCTGCTTGACCCTACACAGTTTAATTCTTAACTACCTAACGTCAATACCTAGCCCTAATTTCGCCAGTTTCGATTAAATTCATTTTCAAACCTTGCATTTTAAACGTTTGGTGTCAATTTTATACTGTAAAGAAACATCTAAAGAATCAAATAAGATGTCTCCAAAGCATCCATGAAGTTCCCTAAAAAATGAGAAACAGTTTAGTACGGAGTATTCAAAATTGGCGAAATTAGAACCATTCGCCTAATGTTGTTGTTGTTGAATTCTTTTAGAAAATGAGTCCTCACCTCCTTTGAAGCATCTGGCTCAGGTCTGAAAAGTAAGGAGAAAAATTAGAAAACAGTATTTCATAAAAAAAAAGCAAATATATATATATATATATATATAAAAAAGAAAAAAGAACTTAATATGTTCTGTTCATCATATTTCACCCATGTTGCAATTAGCTATTCAAGCTACCATGGGTTAGGAATGTTCAACCTATTTTTCATACCATTGTGGTATCGCACATATGCAAACAAAGTTAAATTGATGACTTCAACTGTCACACCAGTTGCATTCACTCACGGTGGTATGAGTGAGGCACAAAGGGGTGAGGCTGTACATCAGGGGAAAGTAGTTACTTTACTTTAATTTAAAAGGTGGGAAACAAAGATGTAGCTCCATCAAATTACTCTACCTTTACCATGCACAGGAGCAGCATTTACAAAGGAATTTTAATTGGATCCATATGTGGTTTTATTCTGACTGTGACATAAATTTTCATCCTCCAGATATTCCCCTGTACAAAAACCTATAGGATTCAACCTGGAGGATGAGTAGGAAGATTCATCTTATATTATTTGCAAAACTTAAGTTAGTGGTTAATTATTGTTAGTCTATAGTTGAGATAATTTGTTAGTTTTCTTAATATATGTGATTGTCCCATTTAATATAATATCCTGTTTATTTACAGGCAAACTACTTCCTCCCAAGATATTCCTGAGAGAGAGAGATACACCCAGACTACTGCATAGGGAGTAAAGGTCATTTCTAAAGGTTGAATAAAGGGGGCATTGTAAAAAGAAATGTTCAATGGATTCTATTTCTCCACATTCACACTCATCAGATTCACTCAAGTGAAATCTGTTGAGGTGTTTTCTCAATCCAACATGACCAATTCTCATTCTAGCCAAGACTGTTTCAACAGTTCTTTCTTTATGGTTGGACCATGGCCAGTCTTCAATGGTTTTCTTTATTTTGAACAAATGCTGTCCCTTACCTTTCTCTTCCATTTCTCTTATCCAATAATGTTGCCAATACATACTTTGTTTTTCTCTGAGTAACCGTACTTTATCTTCTTTAGATATTGGTGCATCAGTGATCTCCTCCATGTCATGTCCAGCCTTTGCTGCAGAGTCTGCCAGTTCATTGCCCTGGATGCCCTTATGACCCGGCACAAACTGGATTATGACAGGGAACCTGGAGTTTAAGTCAATTAAGAGGGCACGTATGTTATATACAATATATATGTTAGCTTTTGACTTTATATTTTGAAGAAGATTAATACTTGATTGTGAATCAGAGAAAATAGTAACACCATTTGCGATATTTATTTCATATTTAATATATTTCAAAGACTGTAATATAGCAAATAGTTCAGCATTCATTATAGAGAGAATTGATGGTAGTTTGTAAGATTCTGTGTATCTGACTCCAGATTCAGATACAACTATAGCTGCAGAAACAGAGGAATTGTCTGGTTGATATGATCCATCAGTAAATATTTTGACATATTGTTTGTATTTTGTATTTATCATATCATTAAAGATCTCTTTACATTGTTGATCATTTAAGTTTGCTTTAGTGGTGCTGAAAAATTCTGGATAAAGGTAAGAACTGAAGTCTATCCGAGGAGGGACAGGTGAGAGCAACTCAGTATTGAGATCATTACAGAATGGAAACTGACAGCTCATCAGATGTTGCCAGCATCTGACCATCAGTGGAGGTGTCCTTACAGTGGTAGTCCAACCTTTGTAATAAGATTCATGATTAGTACTCTTTAATTCAAACACTACTGGTAAATTTTGAGGTAATTCATTAAGGTGGAAATAAAATTTTGAAAGCAATAAGTTTCTGTGGATGTGAAGAGGAGGAAAATTGCTCTCCACCTCCAAAGACAGAATAGGAGAGGTTTTGCGAGCACCCAATATTACTCTCAAACAATTGTTCTGAATTTTATTTAATTTCTCTAGATTTGTTTTAGATGAAGACATATAAAAAATACTACCATAATCCATAACACTCCTGACAATTGCTTTATACATAAGTGATAGAATTTTCCTGTCTGCCCCCCAGTGGTGGTGTGAAACAGATTTTAATATATTAACTTTGCACACTAGTCTCTCAGTCAATTTTTTTATATGTGGGGCCCAGCTTAACCTTGGTGCATCAAAAATCAATCCTAAGTACTTATACTGGTTTACAAAAGATACGACATTCTGGTCTATGGTTATTATTGGGGTGTTGAATTTTCTTAAGGTAAATATCATGCCGTTAGTTTTGTTACAGTTCAGTTTGAAACCCCATTCCTTGAACCAGTTGCTTAATAGATCAACCTGCTGCTGGATTAGGTTAACTGCTCTATCGAAATTTTCATGGGAAGTGAAAATGACTATATCGTCTGCATACTCTGCCATCTGAACATGTTGCAGATGAGGTATTTCAGCTAACATTAAGTTAAACAGAGTTGGAGATAAGGTGGACCCCTGAGGTACACCAGAAATCATAGGAAATTGGTCAGAATATTCTCCTTCATACATTACAATATATTTCCTATCAGTGAGGTATTCCCTGATCCATCTTAACATCCTACCTTTGATATTATTTTTGGCCAGTTTGTATAGCAAGCCTAGGTGCCAAATTCTATCATAGGCCTGGCTCAAGTCAAAAAATATTACTACACAGTATTTTCTATCATATAAAGAATGCCTTATTGTATTTTCTATTCTAGCTATTTGGTCATGAGTTGACATCCTTTTTCTGAAACCTCCCTGGGTTAAACTAAGAGAACATTGTTCTTCTAAAATAAAGTTTAATCTACAATGAATCATCTTCTCCATTAATTTGCAAAAACATGAAAGTAATGATATAGGTCTATAAGATGATGGTTCTCTAGCAGGTTTTCCTGATTTTAAAATAGGCAGTATGAGAGCATTTTTCCAGTCTCTTGGAATATCTGAGTCATAGAAACTCTTGTTGATGATATCAAGTAACCACTGAAGGTGATCACTTGGGAGATTTTTTAACATAAGGTTGTGAATTTCATCCTGTCCTGGAGTGTTATTTTTTAAGGTTTCGATGGCGTTATTCATTTCATGTAATTGAAACTCTGAATTATAATCAAAATAGGAATCATCAAGAAGAGAATCATGTACAGTTAGTTTTATATTGTTTTCATCATCTGATTGATGAGTGAAGTTAAATATATTTGAATAATAGGATGCAATAGAGTTAGCTTTTTCTTTAGAACTGGTTAAGTACCTATTTTGATAAAAAATAGGTTGAGAATTAGAAGGAGCTTTACTTTTATTTGACAGCCTACCTATATAATTCCATATTGTTGTTACAGGAGTATCTTTTGTGAGGGTACCAGCAAATTCCTGAAATGATTGTTTCTTAGTCAGTTTACATACTCTTTTAACATTGGCTTCTGCTTTCCTAAGTTCAATTAAGTTTTCTAGTGTGGGGTGCCTATGGAATAAATTTTTCTGATGGTGCCTGATTTTTACTACTTTTGCACAGTCTTCGTTCCACCAAGGCTTTGTATACTTAGGAGTTGAAATGTTTTTAGTTTTTTTAAAAGCAATATTACTAGCATGGATGACATTATTTTTAAAATTGTGGAAAGAATCATTAAGAGTTTGATTGTTATTTTGCCTTTCTTCTAAATTTGAAACCCATTTTCCCCAAGATTTAGGATTAAAGATCCACTTAGGTCTTTTTTTCATAGCACTTATAACAGGTTTAAAATTTATATCAATAGTAATTGGACAGTGGTCACTACCTAAATCCTCAGCTAGTCTGAGTGAACTCTGAGAGAATAACTCTACACTAACTAGGCATAAATCAAGTGTGGAGAATTTTCTAGAAGGCACATTATAATAGGTTGGAAGATTACAAGGAGTTAAGACACAGATATCAGGGTTATTCAGCAGACATTCTACCAAGTTATCTCCGGAAACATTACAGTGGCTTATAGAGTCCCACATGGAGTGATGAGCATTAAAGTCACCAACAATTATTTTTTTGTTACTCATATGTCCAACATAATATTCCAATTCTGCTGTTGTTACATTTTGGTTTGGATTATATAAGTTTAGTAAATCTAATTGCTGATTATTACCAAAAACTCTTATAGACTGAGTTTCCAGGATACCCTGCTGATAATGTCCAAGATCTAATTCAGAGACACACACATCATTTCTTACTAAGATTGCTAGACCTCCTCCAGCTCGAGCATCACGACATTTAAAGAATGATTTATAATTTTTAAAACTGGGAAGTCTATTCTGCTTTAACCAAGTCTCACAGAGACATACTATATGTGGTGTCTCTGAATATAATCTGGTTTTAAATTCACTCAACTTGGTATATAGGCTACGGCAATTCCAACTTATTATCCTAAGATTTTCAATCATTTTCCTCTATTTGATTTTTTTCTTACATTGTCTTGGGAACCAAATTCTTTTCTTTTTTCTCTAGGATTGTATGCATATGCAGATGTATATACATTATCATTTTTATCCTGACCAGTGTTTTTAGGTTTGTCTTTGCATTGGTTTTGATTTATTTTTGCAGATGTATCTACAATTTCATTTTTATCCTGAGCAATGTGTTTTGGTTTTTCATTACTTTTCCTTCCTATTACTTGAAAGGGAATATCCTGTTGACTGTCATGAGAATCTGAATTACTTTCTGTAATTTGCTGGATATCCAGGTTCACTCCCATAACTTCTTTCACAGTTTTGATTAATGCTGTGGGGCTAGATGATTTTTGTTGCACTAGTTTGACTATTAGGATACTCAACTTTCCAAGTAGAGTTTTTGAAACAACATTGTCATTGTTCTCATTACTAGCTGTAGTTTGAGTGGCAGCATCAACTTTCTTTGTTTGGTTATTTTTTGTTGCAGAGAAATGAGTACTTGTTTGCCTGGGTGTGGGAGGTATTTCCATTGATGAGGTTTGTATCTCTGTGTTCTGTGAATTGTTAACATGTATGGGAGAATTTCTTGGTGTTTTTAATCTGAGAAGTGCTTGTTTGTATGATAAGCCATCATATGCTCTCTTCTTTTCAATTTCTTTTGCCATTTTAATTTTGTACATCCTCCATAGCTTGTGCTGTGATTTTCATTGCAGTTTATACACTTTCTGTTCTTTTGTTCCTGTGGGAGGCTGATTTGGGGGCAATCTGAAGTTTTATGACTTCCAGCACATGTTGCACACACGGTTTTGCTTCGGCAAATATTGGCATTGTGGCCAAATTTTTGGCAATTATAGCATTGCCATGGGCGGCCCACAAATGTACTCACTTTGAACTTTTGATAATATATGATAATCTCATTTGGCAAGGTTCTGCCCCTAAATGTGAGCTTGATAGATAGAGTGGGGACTTTATCTTTTCCTTTGAAAATACGCTGGATATTATCAAGGTTGGGGTGTGACCGCGATATCTCTTCTTTGATTTCTTCTAATGGAGTATCGACACCTATGGGTCCTATAACTCCTCTAATGGTTTGCTCTTCTGTAGGGATTCTGCATGAAACTTGAAATTCGTTCAGTTGATTTATCTTCAGTATTTTGTTTAATTCTTCCTCATTTAATTTATTTAGTAGTACAACAAGGATATTTTTTCTAAGGTTTTTAGTAACATTTATTATTTTATTCTTGCCCAACTGTGAATCATATAAACTCTTGTTCAGTTTTATGTCATTTGAGAAGAATTTTTTAGAGCTTCAACAGTTTCTTCACCATTGCTATTAAATTTTGGCTCTATAATGATGGTTTGAGTTTCTTCTGCCGTTTGTCTAATTTCTGACATGTTTAGGTTTCGAGTATCCGAGGTGTTAGGAACCAGAGGGTTTGGGGGTAAGTGAAGAGTTGGACTCAGATTCATAGCAACCTGGGATTGTTGTTGCAACTGGCTTGTTTGAACCATGAAAGGTTGACCACTGTTTTCCCCTGTGCCAGGGCCTATGGATGCCTTTACATTTACTTTCCTCTTTTTGGAAGTTTTCCACATGGTGTTGACTTCATCAGTAGAAGGAAAATTCTTCTCATAATCAAAGCTATCATTAGCAAAACCAATAAAATGAATATCTTCCCCCAATTGGATTTGAGGTACCTCAGACATTTGAGTTTCAGACATTTGAGTTTCTGGGATGCTCATATTACCCATTGTATTATGCTCTCCACTATCTGGTGCAAAAATGTCAATAAGGTCTTCTTCATTTTCTGCATCTCCAGAAAAAACTTGTTCCATATAGTCAGAGAATTCTGCCATAGTTTTTATACCTTACAAATAAGTTATAATGAACTGCTTACTTAATTTAATGGGTATATAAGGTTTCAAAATGAAGACCAGATAAAATACCAGAAGGGTATTTTATCTAGGAAGGACAAGGATACTGGATACCTAGATAAACTAGGTAAAATTGAAATACGTTACTTATTATACAGTTATACCTTTAAAGGTAATTTAGTAACTAAATATGCTCCTAATATTATCACAAATTACAATATACAGGTTACTGGTATCTAATTTAAATAAATTAGATACCAGATAATTTGGGTACCAGAAATGTCCAGCCAAACTGTATTAACAGCTGACTGGGTTAAAGGTACCCTGAAATTCCTAGTTTAATATATACACCTACCTAATTATGTGCTATGGTATTTAACATTCGTGATATAATTACCAATATTAAGAGAAATAATTGAAAACTGTTACCACGAAATGAAATTACTGGAGCTCATATACTCACAACCTCACTCAATTACGTTTTTCAATGTGCCCATTCGCCTAATTTCGCCAACAGAAATTATTGAGTTGTCCTAATTTCGCCAGCAGGTGGCGAAATTAGGACACCATAATAAATAACTGCCTTATCTCGCCATCACATGTAATACCATATATTGGGTGGCACTATTTACCGTATGAACTTTGGAATCAGTTAAGACTATTTACAGCTAGAATGGAGGCAGTTAAGACTATTTACAGCTAGAATGGAGGCAGTTAGGACCATTTACAGAATGGAGGCAGTTAAGACTATTTACCGAATGGAGGCAGTTAAGACTATTTACAGAATGGAGGCAGTTAGGACTATTTACCGAATGGAGGCAGTTAAGACTATTTACCGAATGGAGGCAGTTAAGACTATTTACCGAATGGAGGTAGTTATGAATATTTACCGAATTGAGGTAGTTATGACTATTTACCGAATGGAGGCAGTTAAAACTATTTACCGAATGGAGGCAGTTAAGACTATTTACCGAATGGAGGCAGTTAAGACTATTTACAGAATGGAGGCAGTTAAAATCGCCGTATTTAGTCCGTTAATGGAACCTCAGAGGTTATATCCCAAACTGTGGTAACTGTCTTACAATTCTACCATTAAATTATTATATCTATGACAATTAATCCCCTCTTATTCTACTTATAAAAGACGTTGAAGCGTTACCATCGCCGTATTTAGTCCGTTAAAGCTTGTCGCCCACCTGATCGGAAACGACGCATCGGAACGGACACGAAGCATCAGACAAAAATCTAAACCATACATTTGAACGTGCTAACGCCCACCTGCTCGGATCGGAAACGAAACGACGCGGATATGTTTGAAAGAATATTTTTCTGATAGTTCTGATGCGTCCGAGAGATTGCGCATGCGCAGAACTGTATTCGGAGAGACTAGGATGGAGATGGAAGATTGGAATAGCTGTGAATATCCTACTGCGTGATGAATACGTTGATATTAATACATAATCAATTAGTTTAATTCAATTAACTTTAAAGATTAAAAATCAGATCACGAAAAGTTATTGAAATAACTAAGAAGAATAACATTTTATTTACATGAATTTTATTTACATGAATTTTATTTACATCAATTTTATTTACATCAATTTTATTTACATCAATTTTCTTTACATGAATATTATTTACATGAATTTTATTTACATGCATTTTATTTACATGAATTTTATTTACATCAATTTTATTTACATCAATTTCATTTACATAAATTTCATTTACATACATTTTATTTACATACATTTTATTTACATACATTTCATTTACATACATTTCATTTCATACATTTCATTTACATACATTTTATTTACATACATTTTATTTACATACATTTCATTTACATACATTTCATTTACATACATTTCATTTAGGTATATACATTTCATTTGCATACATTTTATTTGCATACATTTCATTTATATAAATTTTACTTGCATACATTTGTTTATACATAATTTTTTATATAAATTTTTTCATATGTTTCTAACTAATTTTTTTTTATATATATTGTTTTTATATATAGGTATTGTTTTCAACATATATTTTTTTGGGGGAAAAAACATCAATTTTAATGGGAAAGTACACTAGATAGTATGATAATAAATTAGAGATTCGAACTGAAAATTAAAAACAACATGATGCTACCGAATTTTTTTTATCAAATACCTATCGTATAAAATAGTTGTCATGATCGATAAATTTTAACTTTTAATTGTTATATTCTTACAAGTATTGTGATGTCGGCATCGTTTCTCTTCCGAAGTCATCTGAACTGGTGTGCGTACGAACGTCGTTTCGTGTCCGTTCCGAGTTTTCGTAAGCTTCCGCGTCGTTTCCGATCCGATCAGGTGGGCGACAAGCTTAAGGGAACCTCAGAGGTTATATCCCAAACTGTGGTAACTGTCTTACAATTCTACCATTAAATTATTATATCTATGACAATAAATCCCCTCTTATTCTACTTATAAAAGACGTTGAAGCGTTACCATCGCCGTATTTAGTCCGTTAAGGGAACCTCAGAGGTTATATCCCAAACTGTGGTAACTGTCTTACATCCTAAGCTCCCATCTACTCACCTAACTGCTGCTGTCCTCAACTACAGCCTGCTGTCTTGAATGTTTTATTATGTGTCCTCAGTTCCTAATTTTTTTTCGAAATTTTTGGAATTCTTCCTTTTTATTACCAATCTATTTTACCAAGTTAGAGTTATTATTAGTATAAAAATATCGTGTTAAGTAAATGGTTCAAGTTCATAAGGATCAATTCAATAATTTATGTTGATATAGAAAAAGAATGTGAATACTTAAAAAGAGATTTTACACATGAATAAATACAATGATTAATAGATTTTAATTAAAGGGGGAACTGATCGTATTGCAGAATTTAAAATAAAAAAATTAATTAAATATCTGTAAAATCAAATATTTAACCATTAGTATTATAAAAAAATTAATTTAAATATTTATAAATTATTATTGAAAATATACTAGTAACATTTTAACCACAATCAAAAATAATTTATATAATTCAGAACAAATTAAATGAATAGTAGTCATAGAAAATATACAAGTGAATGATAGTCTTCGCTTGAAACTAATTGTCCTAATTTCGCCACCTGATTATTATCATTGTATCTCTTAAAATAGAGATTATTGCTGCAGATAGAAAAAATAATCGATCTCTTATAAAATATACAATAATTACATTTTGATGGGCAGTTTCATGGGAATTCTTATTTAAATATGAGATTTTTGCTCTCGCGCGAACTAGGTACCTTAATTGATGTCGCACGGAGAGGTGGGGTGTGCGTGCGGGGTGTAGGTCATAAGCCCCCCCGGTCAAGAGCCCCCCCGGTCATAAGCCCCCCCGGTCAAGAGCCCTCCCGGTCATAAGCCCCCCTAGGTCATAAGCCCCCCCCCGGTCAAGAGCCCCCCCGGTCATGAGCCCCCTGTTTTTAAATCCTTATTTACCTATATTATTTAATCCTTATTGACACTTTTGTAGTTCATTACTGATTAGACATAAAATATATGTATATCGGGGGGCGTGCCGCCCCCCGAACCCCCCTGCCAGGTCATTAAGCAATCATGAAGTGTGCAGTACAACAATCTAGCGGATACAACACACTACATTAGCAACTCTCAGTTATTTCTATCTAAGTAGTCCTTCATTTGTTCAACTAGGAAAATAAGGATTAAAAAACATGGAGGGGGGGCTCGTGACCGGGGGGGCTTATGACCTAGGGGGGCTCATGACCGGGGGGGCTCGTGACCGGGGGGGCTCATGACCGGGGGGCTTTTGACCGTACCCCGTGCGTGCGATGCACTCTATTTTGATTTATTATTTTTGGAAGCCTTTAGTACTCTATAATCAATCAATTACCATTATCCCAATTAAAAATTTATGTAGATTTGCATGAAAATAAGCAAAGTTATCTGTGATAACTTGAAAATGAAATATTTAACTTTTCGGGCTTGCTGGCGAAATATGGGCAGTGCAAGGAAGTTATAGTACTGGGCAGTGGTGAAATTAGGGTTATTGACGTTAGATTGAGATATTCAATTTGGAATAGAAAATAAAATTTATCATAGAAAACTAATAATTATTATTTTTATGGGGTAACTATTGTAAACTTTCTGTCTGAGGTCAGTGAGGTGAAGAAAGAATATTCAGAGTGAAAACTTCAATGAGATCAAAATGTAACTGAAGATGTTCTACTTCCAAATAGTTTCTAAGGAAGAAGTGTAAATACCCTGTGTATCACAAATGTCTACCATTATGATATTTTTTCCTTTTATTCACTGCCTTTTAGTAAGTAAAATCACAGAGTTAGGTCTAAGAATAACCTTCGCGCAATGACAAATATAATCACTCTCACTCTTTGCTTACCTGTTCCTAAACTATGTCCATCAGTTCGAAAATGTTTTACCCAGTTAATAGTACAAAAAGAGGCAGAGAAAAAGAGACCAAGATACAGTTTTTTCGTCAATTGGTTACTGATTTACAAGTATTTGAAAAAGCGGAAACATTTTTGTGGCCCATACTATATATTATTAATTGATAATGGACAAAAAATGGTATTTACATTACCACTACTTAATTAGAAAAATTTCGAAGTGAAGAAGAATAATTAGGGTTGTAACAATATGCTTTCATAATCATAGATCCGAAAAATATAATAAAGTTTAAAGAATTAAATCCTATCCGTTCAAAACGGATTGGATCAAACACTATTGATTCGTTTTAAACCACCGGTATATAGAATTCAATTGTCAATTCAATTCTATTTTTTCTCGTCAATTATATTCTTAATATCTATAAAATAACAATCATTAAGGTGGCAAATTGTCCTGGGGTGTTAATTGTTCGGGTGGCAATATTGTCCTAGCACCGAAATTGATGCATAAACAAACAGAGAAACAATATTGATTTTTAAACAGAAAAAACGCTGTATTTTTTTCTTTTTAACGTGACAAGTAGCCAATGCTAACAAAATTAGTACCTCGTCCACCATGACGATATCACAGTAAACCGAGCTAATTAGGTGTGAACATGGAACCGTGTAGACGCTGTAAACTTTTAACGTTTCCGTTCCGTCTTACGACTGCGCAAACTAAAACGGTGTAAAAAACGTAGCGTGTAAAACAGCCTTTAAGCTTGTAGAAAACACAAGGCTTTTCCGCCTTTTAGATTTTTTGTGACATGAAATCATGGTGCCGTGAAACCGTTAATATAGTTCACTGTATCCGCTAGTTTGTTGTACTGCACACATCATGATTGTTTAATGGCCTGACAGGGAGGTTCGGGGGCTGGCACGCCCCCCTATATACGTATTTCAATTTGTGATGTTAATTAAATCTCCAGTGATGTTTAACTGGAAACTTAACCTAACCTATCTGAAACTTAATTGCGCCATATCTTGAAAACTAAGTGTTTCCACAACAAATGTTGTTCGTGAAAACATCTTAAAGCTTGTCGCCCACCTGATCAGAAACGACGCGTCGGAACGGGCACGAAGCATCAGACAAAAATCTAACCCATATATTTGAACGTGCTGACGCCCACCTGCTCGGATCGGAAACGAAACGATGCGTCGGATCGGAACGGAAACGACGCGGATATCTTTGAAAGAATATTTTTCTGATAGTTCTGATGCGTCCGAGAGATTGCGCATGCGCAGAACGGTGTATGGAGATGGAAGATTGGAATATGTAGTTGTGAACATCCTACTGCGTGATGAATACGTTGATATTTATTCGTAATCAATTAGTTTCATTCAATTAACTTTAATGATTATAAATCAGATCATTAAAAGTTATTGAAATAAGAAGAATAACACTTTATTTACATAAATTTTATTCACTTAAATTTTAATTACATGCATTTCTGTTACATACATTTCATTTACATACATTTCATTTACATGTATTTCATTTACATGCATTTCATTTATATGCATTTTATTTACATGCTTTCATTTATACATGCATTTCATTTACATGCATTTCATTTACATGCTTTCATTTATGCATGCATTTCATTTACATGCATTTCATTTACATGCATTTCATTTACATACATTTCATTTATATATGCATTTCATTTACATGCATTTCATTTACATGCATTTCATTTACATGCATTTCATTTATACATGCATTTCATTTATACATGCATTTCATTTACATACATATTTTATTTGCCTTCATTTGTTTATACATAATTTTTATATACATTTTTTATACGTTTCTTATATAATTTAAAAAAAAATCGCTTATATTTTTTCTGCGTATATTTTTACATATGTTGATTTCAACACATATTTTCGAACTGAAAATTAAAAAAACGAAGATGCTACCGAATTTTTTCTATCAAATACGTATCGTATAAAATAGTTGTAATGATCGATAAATTTTAACTTTTAATTGCTATATTCAATAAGTATTGTGATGTCGGCATCGTTTTCCTTCCGAAGACATCTGAACTGGTGTGCGTACGAACGTCGTGTCGTGTCCGTTCCGAGACTTCGCAAGCTTCCGCGTCGTTTCCGATCCGATCAGGTGGGCGACAAGCTTAAAGGTCCCCTCCAAGTAAATTTTTTTATTGTTTAAATCAACAAGGCTAATGTTTCTCATCATTTTACTGCAAACCCCATAAAATTTGATATCATATTTTTAATTGTATATGCTTTTAAAGATTTTTAGAATCAAAACTCTACAAAACCTACTTTACTTCCGACTTTCTAATTTTCAGTCTGAAGAAGAAGAATGTACACCATTTGTTTTGATTGTCAATTAGGTATTTGATTTATTAAATCTATTTATTTTTCGTTTAAAGGTTTACATTTTGATAAACTTATTATAGAAACGTTTAAATACTTTTAGAAACAATTAATGTCTTAAAAGACCGCCAAAAACGCATTGTTTGTTTAAAAATCTAAATTTGAAATCAAAACAACCCTGCAAACATTTCCACATGGCATACACATGGATGCCATGTGGTTGGATGGTTATAATATGGCAATATGTTTTTAAGATGTATCATCCACATTGAAACAACCAAAACACTTAAATAACAGATGTTAACCATGTGTAATTTACCACATTACAACCACATGTCAATTACCATTTCAATAACAGATGTTAACCATGTGTAATATACCACATTAAAACCACATGTCAATTACCATTTCAATAACAGATGTTAACCATGTATAATATACCAAATCAAAACCACATGTCAATGACCATTTCAATAACAGATGTTAACCATGTGGTTACGCAATATCATAACCACATGTTTAAAACCATACTGAAACCATATATTATAGATATTTAATTATAAACATAAAACATGGTAATAGGCATGTGGTTTTAAAGTGGTAAATTACACATGGTTAACATCTGTTATTGAAATGGTAATTGACATGTGGTTTCAATGTGGTAAATTACACATGGTTAACATCTGTTATTGAAATGGTAATTGACATGTGGTTTCAATGTTGTAAATTACACATGGTTAACATCTGTTATTGAAATGGTATTTGACATGTGGTTTTAATGTGGTCATTTACACATGGTTAACATCTGTTATTGAAATGGTAATCGACATGTGGTTTTAATGTGGTAAATTACACATGGTTAACATCTGTTATTGAAATGGTAATCGACATGTGGTTTTAATGTGGTAAATTACACATGGTTAACAACTGTTATTGAAATGGTAATTGACAAGTGGTTTCAATGTGGTAAATTTCACATGGTTAACATCTGTTATTGAAATGGTCATTGACATGTGGTTTTAATGTGGTAAATTACACATGGTTAACATCTGTTATTGAAATGGTAATTGACATGTGGTTTTAATGTGGTAAATTACACATGGTTAACAACTGTTATTGAAATGGTAATTGACATGTGGTTTCAATGTGGTAAATTACACATGGTTAACATCTGTTATTGAAATGGTAATTGACATGTGGTTTTAATGTGGTAAATTACACATGGATAACATCTGTTATTGAAATGGTAATTGACATGTGGTTTCAATGTTGTAAATTACACATGGTTAACATCTGTTATTGAAATGGTAATCGACATGTGGTTTTAATGTGGTAAATTACACATGGTTAACATCTGTTATTAAAATGGTAATTGACATGTGGTTTCAATGTGGTAAATTTCACATGGTTAACATCTGTTATTGAAATGGTAATTGACATGTGGTTTTAATGTGGTAAATTACTCATGGTTAACATCTGTTATTGAAATGGTAATTGACATGTGGTTTCAATGTGGTAAATTACACATGGTTAACAACTGTTATTGAAATGGTAATCGACAAGTGGTTTCAATGTGGTAAATTTCACATGGTTAACATCTGTTATTTAAATGGTAATTGACATGTGGTTTTAATGTGGTAAATTACTCATGGTTAACATCTGTTATTGAAATGGTAATTGACATGTGGTTTTAATGTGGTAAATTATACATGGTTAACATCTATTATTGAAATGGTAATTGGCATGTGGTTTTAATGTGGTAAATTACATATGGTTAACATCTGTTATTGAAATTGTAATTGGCATGTGGTTGTAATGTGGTAAATTACACATGGTTAACTTCTGTTACTTTTGAACTCTAAATACAATTATGTGAAAGAGGGCAATCAATCTACTCATTGTACATATAATTACAGTAGAACTCCACTATAGTCAACTCCTGTATAGTGAACCATCCTGTTTAGTAGAACCCTGTTTAGCGAACTATCTTTTATAGTCAAAATATTTAGTTTATTTTGCCACAAATTGCCTTGTTTTCTATGAATATCTATATAGTAAATTAGTTGTATTCCATGAAAGTTCTTCCAGTATAAATTTTCTTTAATGAAGTCATGTGTAGTGTGATCCGTTCTGATATTTAGAGTACTGAGAAATTAAATACACTGAATAATGAATATATTTGAAAAGAAAGAAAATATTTTATGTAGTCTGCCATGGTAATGCTAGTTTTCTATACAACTCTTATATCATCTACACTCTACAGCAAGGGTGGCCAAATGCAGCACTCATTGCTATTTTAGCTCTCAGAGCAGCACTCGTGCCCACCAGGGAAAAGGTGCTTTATTTTCTTCCAAAGAAAATTTAGAGTATTTAGCCCTGACTGCTTTATAAATTACAAGGATATATAATATAAAAGAGGATGGTAAGATAATTGAAGAACAGAATATTTATAATTACCTTGATACTTTGTTAGTTAATTTTATACGTTAATAAGGTATTTTGGTACCCTTACACTGGTAAGAATTTGTGCAATAATTTTTATTTCCTTTTTTTAATAAGTTGGGAAGCAATTGTCATTTATCCTGTGATTTTATGAATTAGTTATTAAATTTTTTATTACTTGAATGCAAAACAACTTATTTTTGTTTTTATTGTGAAAAAAGAAAAGTATAATTATGTATCATTTAATAATTGCTTTTAATTCAAATAATTAATATACTACAAATATTTATGTTCCAAATATGTACGATTGTACGTACCTCAATAAAATCTATCTCCCCTACTCTCATTTTAATTACTCAGTATCCCCTGCAATTTAAGAAACGAAAAGAAAATGGTAACTGCAATGTTATTCCATATTTCGGCAATGAAAAACACAACATGTGCCCACCCATGCTCTAAAGTGAAGTAAATCATCTAAAGTGAATATAAATTTATTAATTATAACTTCTAAAAGCTACTTCTATCATGTCCAGGATGGCTCAGTGGATATGTCCCAGACTCAAAACAACAGCAAACTACAGGGACCCTAGTTCGATTCCGGAAACACCTCTTCATTTCTTTCCCCATTTCTTCCAATTTAATTTGTATATAACAATATGTAACATTAAACTAAATAATATATAGGCGAATTACATATACACTATATACAGTAAAGTAAGAAATGGCAATAAAATTAGTATGATCTTTTTGATTTCTTGACACATGGTACTGATGTGTGTTACACATGGTACTGATATGTGTTTCACATGGTATTGATATGGGTAACATATGGTACTGATATGGGTAACATATGGTACAGATATGGGTAACATATGGTATTGATATGGGTAACATATGGTACAGATATGGGTAACACATGGTACTGATATGGATAACATATGGTATTGATATGGGTAACATATGGTACAGATATGGATAACATATGGTACTGATATGGGTAACATATGGTACAGATATGGATAACATATGGTATTGATATGGGTAACATATGGTACAGATATGGGTAACATATGGTATTGATATGGGTAATATATGGTACAGATATGGGTAACATATGGTACAGATATGGGTAACATGTGGTATTGATATGGGTAACATATGGTACAGATAAGGGTAACATATGGTATTGATATGGGTAACATATGGTATTGATATGGGTAACATATGGTATTGATATGGGTAACATGTGGTATTGATATGGGTAACATATGGTACAGATATGGGTAACATATGGTATTGATATGGGTAACATATGGTATTGATATGGGTAACATATGGTACAGATATGGGTAACATATGGTATTGATATGGGTAACATATGGTATTGATATGGGTAACATATGGTACAGATATGGGTAACATATGGTATTGATATGGGTAACATATGGTATTGATATGGGTAACATATGGTACAGATATGTGTTACATATGGTACAGATATGTGTTACACATGGTACTGTTATGTGGTTTTGTTATGGTTAACATGTGTATTCCATATGTTATACATGTGGCAAAACCACATGTATAACATATCGTCCAAGGTTCCAAAAATCAACATTGTAACCACATTGTTATAATGTGGACATAACCACATGGTATACATGTGGAAATGTTTGCAGGGTATAGCTCCTCTTTTATTATAACTTGCATTGCGCTTCTTTTTTAAGAAAGGGATATAGGTTATGAATTATCTGTCAGTTCCACATCTTCGGTCATAGGTATAAGTAAAAATGATATCACTATAATTTATATTTAATTGGTTAATTTTTTAAACAATATTTTATATTTAATAAAAAAAATCATCATGAATCATACACAACTTCTAGAAGTTTCACTTATCTGAATTAATTAATAATACCTTCTCGTTGATTTAAAAAAAAAACAGAGCACCACGAAATTTAAATATGATTTCACGTTCCAAAAATTCATGCATACAATTTCTATCACTTTCTAACTATCACTTCATGGAATGCAAGTTGATTACCAACCAGTACTTTCAATCCGCGTCGCCACTTTTAACCCACTTCATCATTTTTAACCCACATCGCCACTTTTAATCCACTTCGCCACTTTTAGTCCAGTGTCCACTTAGCCACTTTCAATCCACTTCGCCACTTTTAATTCTACTTGCCACTTTTAGTCCACTTCGCCACTTTTAAAGGTCCTCTCCAGGCTCCGGGAAAAAAATGAGTTTATAACATAATATTATAGAACTAAGGTCTACGATCATTATTCTGCAAACCGCATACAATTCGGTTCAGTAAATATTTTATAATTTGATTTAAAGTTATTTAGTACTCTATGAGCAACAATTGAGCGAATCACTAATCTGATGCTCAAGAAGAAGATTGTACACTCTTTGCTTTGATTACCAATTTGAATTTTATAAACAAACCATGCGTTTTCGGCCTTTATTTTAGATATTAATTGTTTCCCAAATTATATAAACGATTTTATTAAAAGTTCATTCAATTTTATACCTTTTCACGAATATTAAATGGATTTATTAAACCTAATACCTAGTTGACAATCAAAACAAATGGTGTACATTCTTTTTCTTCAGGCTGAAAATTTCTTAAATTAGTAAGTCGGAAGTAAAATAGGTTTTGTAGAGTTTTTATCACAAAAATCTTTAAAAGCATATAAAATTAAAAATATGCTACCAAAAACGATGCGGTTTGCAGCAAAATGATAAGAAACATTAGCCTCGTTGAATAAGGCAATAAAAATGTTTGCTTGGAGGGGACCTTTAATGCTAATTGCCACTCTTAATCCACTTCGCAACTTTTAATCCAGATCGCCACTTTTAACACCTCACGTTGTATCTTATTACCTCATAATGTATGTTATTACACGTTGTGGTATACACAATTGTATACAGTATAGGTACTATAAGTATAAAATATATTAAATTACTTCATATTTGTTTTTATAGTATAAAACTTTCTTGTCCCTTTTAACATTATTAGGTATCGAAATGAAGAGTTTCTGACATTTATAACGATATACTCTTACATTTTAAAACATCTTTCGTCTCATTCAACACCATTTCATTCAATTAAAGTACCTACGGATAGTTTATCATTGAAAGTTATATAGCACTGTCTGAGTTATCGGTCGACGGTCAGTTAGGTATATCTCCACATCGGTCAGAAAAAGATATACCTAGCTAATGATTATAATTTTGTTCAAATTAAATATAAATAATAATTATATATAGTTTGTTTACATGATCGAAAATTTGGAACCGTCTGATACCTCGAAACTTGATCCTAGCTACTGCTTGAATCAATTTCAGATTCATTTAATTATTGAAGAAAACATCACAGCAAAAAATTTTAATGTATTTTTTTTTTCACACTGAAGCTGATCGCGATGTTTCTTAAAAATTATAGTATTTAGTCAAATAATACTAGATATCAATATATCCTTGTGAAAAGTTATAACGCATTAACGCCAAGGCTGTACGTGTAGCTACGTTTATGTAATTTAAGAAATGTATCCATACATACAAGAATATAAAACAATTTTTTAAACTAATGTACGTTATTCTTGGGTGACAATTACAATAGTTGCGTATATTGAGAGGACGTTATTCTAGAATCTAAACAACCGAAAAAAGTTATTCATTTTGTTTTTAATGGAAAAACATTTTCTTTTTAATTCTTTTGACTTGTTTTTCCCCGAATAGAGGCACAAATGTGTATCATTGATACTACCAAGTTAATTAAATTAAATCAAATCCAACATAATAATGATACACGATAATTATGATTATGATAATACGATATTAACGATAATGATACCCAATATGATAATAATAACCAATACGATAATTATAACTAACATGATAATGATAACCAATATGAATATGATAACTAATATGATAATGATAACCAATAAGTTATTGATAACCAATATGATTATGAATAACAATATGATAATGATAACCAACTTGATAATGATAACCAACATGATAATGAAAACCAATTAACATGATTTACATGATAAAGATCACCAACATGATAATGATACTCAATACGATAATGATAACCAATATGTAATACAGTCTACAGATACAGGTAATTTCTAATAAATATAGTGCCTCTAATAAATTAATTGATAATGATATTAAAAATATTTATAATATTAAATATTTTGTGCCTCTACTCTAGGAAAAGCCTGGAAAGACCCCTTTAGACAAGTAGCTAAACTCTGATTAATAATTACAAGTAAAAATATTAAATTAAGAACACGTTATTCTTTACGAACAAGTACAATAGTTGAATATGGAAACATAATTGCGAATAATATATTCTTAATATGGCGAATACACTAGTGATGTCATAAATACTGATCATTGGTATTTTTAATGTATTCTATTACCCAGTTAATTTCTGTTGATTCATTTGAGTTAATTTTCTCTCCACGACTCAGTTTGGTTTGTAGCGAAGTGAGAGGTGGTGTGCGTGCTGATTTGCTCTGCTCCCTTCCAGTTGAAACATTTGACTTTGGTTATCCACGAGTATTTAGGTAAGAATTAAATTCTTATTTTCCTCTAAGAATATCAAACAAATGACTGTCATGTTTTTAATATCAATTTTCGAAAAGTTTCCTTGTTTAGGGCATGTTTTTCGGTTAGGTATTTTCTAACACATGCCATACACCAATGGAAATTAACTACACATATACCTAGCAAACTACACCTGTATTTCGTGAGCCAGCATAAATGCTCATTACTGTATAATTGCATCCTGTTTCGATTTGTTTTACTCTCATATGAACAGATAAATAATTTGAACCTTTATTTGGTGGTAGGTAGCTTTCTTTAGTTTTTTGAACAGTTGACGGTACTTCCTGTGAGAAGTTAGGTATTTGCTCTCATCGAATATATTAACCGTCGTACGTAGGGTAAGTTCCGAGTTATCAGACTGCTCCACATTTTCGACCATGTAAGAATAAAAAATGTATGCTAATTAATGCTAATTATTATTTAGCTCGTTATTTTAATTGTTCAACTTTTTATTATAGCTACTAATGAAAGAAACAATATATTTTATTTTATTTTTCATTCATTCATTCAATATAATTTAATAGCTTCATTAAATATATTTTAATTTATAATATCATTAAATATATTTTAATAATTTATAACATCATTAAATATATTTTAATAATTTATAACATCATTAAATATATTTTAAAACATCATTAAATATATTTTAATAGTATCATTCGATGTACATTATACCTAGATTACGTGTACTTGGTAGAGCGCATACCTTCGCCGCCACTTTTACCTGTTCTCCCAAAATCTAATAAACTAGTAACTGAATAATGACCAATTGACCCACCAAGTTTCATGCAATATGATTGAATATTTTTTGAGTTATTAAGTTATATAAATGACCTTGACCTTTGACCGAATCGTTTCCAAAATTCTAGCAGATGGTTCCTGGATATAGAACCAATCGTCCCATCATATTTCAGACAGTTTGGTTGAATGATTTTTGAGTTATTGAGTTATAAATGGCCTTGATCTTTGACCTTCGACCCGATCGCTCCCAAAATCTAACAAAATGGTTCCTGTACATTGACCAATCGTCCCACCAAGTTTCATGCAATATGGTTCAATACTTTTTGAGTTATAAATGACCATGACCTTGACCTTTGACCGGGTCACTCCCAAAATTCTACCAGCAGGTCACTGGACATTTACCAATCGTTTCACTAAATTTCATGCAATTTGGTTGAATACTGTTTCAGTTATGCGAATAACAAGATGATAAATTTATAAATAAATGAGGGGTAAAATATAACCTTTCCGCATTCTGCAAAGGTACTAACATCATTAAATATATTTTAGAAACATCATTCAATATATTTTGATAACTTCATTAAATATGAATATTTTAAAAACATCGTTCATTATATATTTTACTAACATCTATCACTGTCAATATCTTTTACTAACTGTATTTTCCGTTTTAATAAGTTATTCCATATGATAGACATCAAAAACTTGAATTTTCCAAGCAAAATAACTTTACGTTAATTTCTCCTTGTACACAGAACACAAAATAACCTAAATAGTGTTTACCCTGTTGAAAATAGTCCCCTATTTCCAACCTGGTTAGCGTGAGTTGCAGCCATCAGTCACAACGATGTAGCATCTTTTAACTTTATAGGCCCTATAATGCTAAGCCTATCTAACAAACTACCTGATTCAACCCTCGTAGCATTACCTAATTACCTACATTCAGTTTGGATACAGTGAAGGAAAAATGTGATTAGTTTTATTCTCTACTAATTGTACTGCTTGTAGATATTTTAAAATTGGTCTGACTGCACGACGACAAAATTGTAAGATTTTAAAGTAATAAGAAATTAGAAAACTGTGATTTGAGAAATTAGCATAAAGTAGTGACTCTTTTCTCTGACAGTACATCATCACAGTGACTCTTTTCTCTGACAGTACATCATCACAGTGACTCTTTTCTCTGATAGTACATCATCACAGTGACTCTTTTCTCTGATGGTACATCATCACAGTGACTCTTTTCTCTGATAGTACATCATCACAGTGACTCTTTTCTCTGATAGTACATCATCACAGTGACTCTTTTCTCTGACAGTACATCATCACAGTGACTCTTTTCTCTGATAGTACATCATCACAGTGACTCTTTTCTCTGATAGTACATCATCACAGTGACTCTTTTCTCTGATAGTACATCATCACAGTGACTCTTTTCTCTGATAGTACATCATCACAGTGACTCTTTTCTCTGACAGTACATCATCACAGTGACTCTTTTCTCTGATAGTACATCATCACAGTGACTCTTTTCTCTGACAGTACATCATCACAGTGACTCTTTTCTCTGACAGTACATCATCACAGTGACTCTTTTTTCTGATAGTACATCATCACAGTGACTCTTTTCTCTGATAGTACATCATCACAGTGACTCTTTTCTCTGATAGTACCTCATCACAGTGACTCTTTTCTCTGATAGTACATCATCACAGTGACTCTTTTCTCTGATAGTACATCATCACAGTGACTCTTTTCTCTGACAGTACATCATCACAGTGACTCTTTTCTCTGATAGTACATCATCACAGTGACTCTTTTCTCTGACAGTACATCATCACAGTGACTCTTTTCTCTGACAGTACATCATCACAGTGACTCTTTTCTCTGATAGTACATCATCACAGTGACTCTTTTCTCTGACAGTACATCATCACAGTGACTCTTTTCTCTGATAGTACATCATCACAGTGACTCTTTTCTCTGACAGTACATTATCACAGTAGTTGTTGTTGTTGAGAAGTGAAGAAGAAATGATCTTTTTAATTGGTATATAAAGTACATTGAGAAATTCTTTCTGTTTCAGCTTTCTCTTTTTTTTCTGCTAACCACTCCCTTCTGCAATGACCTGAGAAACAAAGATGAAAGCTATCCGCACAATAGGGAAACTAGACAATGAATGATGATTTACGTGGATGGCTAGGAACTCTGAATATTCTTTATTTTATTTTCAATATAGGGTAAAGCGTCATTTACCAGGTGTGAATTAAATACCTGATGATAATTCCAATAGGTCATTAGTAAAAACTACCAGAAAACAAACTACATAATGGCCATTTGTGTTGAGTTTTTCAAAGTAATCTTTTGTCATTACAAGTTTGTTTTAATGACCTGGCATGGGTGTTACACATATAGTATAGATTCGTTTTCATAATCATGGTATTAACTTACACTCGGCATTAGTGGGTTAAAAGGGTTTAAAACATCCAGCACATTCTTGAGATTGCGCAAATCGGCAAAGTGCCTGGAACTTATAGATCTAAATATATATTCATAACGGTGTGTCGGAGCTAAATAGACTCCTAGCGCAAGCTTATTCTTTTCTATCAGCTTTGTTTTTTGGTGAAGACGTGCTGTGATCGGAGTTGGGTATCCAGCTGGGTGACCCTTATGGACCGGCTATGTTTGCTCTTTGAATAGATGGTATGGCTCGCAGGGTTGAGTCAGAGCTCAATGTTTGATATCTGGACGACACAGATCTGGGAGATACATCAGAAATAGTTTTGGAGGACGTAAGAATCTTGTTAGATTTGTTGGCACAAATAGCACAAAATGTGAGCTGGCCATACTTGATGATACTGCCCCTGTTAAAACAGAATTGATGTTCCGGCAGGGCTTCGTAATGTTGTCAGGTTGATTCATAGGGATAATTGCTCTTTGTTGAGAGCACCTTTAAAGATGAAAGAAGATCTGGATCTCATGGTCTCTCGGTTGCGGGTAGTCGATTGTCATCAATCCTTCGTTTTGTTGAGAAGATCCATTCTGAAGCTGCAATAAGCTCAGTAGGCTTCTCCAGCTTACAAACACGAAGTTGAGCTTTGCTGTCTTGATGAATCACTTAGATATGCCGTTGTCAGTGTGACCAATATAGAGATGTCTGTGGAATTTTGGGTTCAGGCAACTCTACCGGTTGCCTTGGTGAACTGGGTTGTAGGATATATTGCCTTACCTGCTTCTGTTTATTTAATGTATTCTGCGAGTGATTTGGTTGAAGGTATTCTTCGTAATATTAATATGGTCGATACCGGAGAACTTACGGATGTAGTTGGGACATGGAAACGGGGATTAAAGGCTGGTTCTCTGGTACCAGTGCATGAATCCAATCCAGCCAAAAAAAGAATGGATACACCTCGGGCTCATTTAATAATTGAGATTCTCTGTGTTGGAACTGATCTGTTGGCGAAAGCACGACTGTTATCCGCATCTCGTAAAAGGAAACTGAAGTGTAGGTGAATGTGATTCCCATACCGTCATCAGGTACACAGCTTGATCCAGAAGTTCTTATGGTAGCCATTGCTCTCAGAGTAGGGTGCTAGAGTTTGTGAACCTCATTCTTGCCACTTTGGTAGTGGGATGAATGTTTCACACAAGGTATGCGGCAATGGATGATGTGTGAATCGGGCTTTGCAGAGAGCAGGGTTCCATTCAGTGCTTGGGCTGTCTGGACATGACAGAGATAATGGAAGCATCGAGATGGTATTACTGTGTTTTCTTAAAGGAATGGAAAAAATCTGATTTGAGAACGCACCTGTGTCGACACATTTTCCGTGACGCACCTCAATGATTCACCGGTTGAGACCGGGGCCGCGGAGATCCGTAAACATCAGAAATACTCCGCCTCGGGTGATGGTTATATATTTGAGCCAATTGCAATAGAAACCACAGGAGCGTACGACAGTAAGACCGTCACTACGGGGCCTTTTTGAGACCACGAACGATACAAGAGGGTCTGCCCGCTTCCAACAGCGAATGGCTTTTGCGATCCAGAGAGGGAATGCCTTTAGCATCCTCTCAGCTGCAAAAAAGAAATATTAGAGGGTCGGGTCTTACAATTTCAGTCGTAATTTCCTAAGGGAATTTTCTCTTCAGTAAAGATTTTATTCTTCTTGTTTATCATGGAAAAATATTCTATTAAAACAAATTATAATAATAACAATATATCAAAAAAATGTGTTTTTCAAAATTTTCCTATCAACTACATACTAAAATAAGCGAATGTTCATTTAAGTAAAAAAACTTATTAAAAAAAACTTTCTACCAATAATTAAGAAATCGATACCTGCATTTGATTTCTATTCACTTATTATTATGTGGTATGTTTCAAGTAGGGTATGTTTCCCTATGAACTAATTACCTTAGGGTTTTTTTCTCTCAAACCAATCTCACTCTTCACCTGTGCTATGTGTGCAAATGCATTACCTTGCAGTGCAATTAGCGTTATAGCTACAGGTGTTGAAAAGTAAACATGTCCTGGTGCAGATGTGTGTAATCTATCCTTAACGTCTTAAATATTTAAAGTGCTCCTTATCATTCCTTGGTAAGTGGCAGAGTAGCTTTCTTGCACCTATGAGCATGGTCAGCGAGATGACTTTGTTCATTGAGCCACTTTCCTATCTAACTACTTAAGTCTCTTGTATTTATTCCCCTTTTAATAACACGGCTTATTTTAAATTAGAAATAAAACTTTGAAGTGCCAAAAGCTTCACTCCAGTGGTTCACTGATAAGGTTCACCCTCAGACCGATAGCATTGTTAACACTCAAATGTTTACACTGTGATTCAGGTGTAAAATGAGTCACTACTGCACAGGTGTTCTAACTAGCGGTCTGTGCAACTTGTACCTAACCTTCAAAATATCATCAACTGTAATTAATGGAAATAATTAGTTATATCGTAGAGTAATTATCTAACACGTTTATGATTACATTGTATTGATTTCGGGAAAAAACATATCGACACAGCGCAAATTTCAGTGTTGAGCGACTATAATTTTTGTTACACGGAGTTACAAAAACTTGAAACAAATTCCAGAAAGCGTCAACACTCTGTATAGTGAATTTCAATATATCTAATTGAAATAACTATACCTTTGTAGTTTATAATATTGGACTATGTTAACACAATAAGCATTTGATAAAATATATTACCGTTACCTACTTCAAAACACTGTTTCCAAAATGTTTTCCGCATCACGAAATGACCCAATATACCAATCTTCAGTTCTAAACGTGTTAGTGCTATAAGATAACGGTTTATCATATGAAATTCTGTTATAATATTGTAATAAATCCATATCACCTTTTTGGGTCTTATCCTTACCAATATATACTCGGACTATTAAAATTACATTCTTACATATTATTTTTCGTGTGATTTCAGTATCCATTTTGATCACTGCTTCAAATTAATTATTAAAACTGATAATAATGCTAGAACATATTTATGACACACAATAAGTTATGAGTTTTTAAACACATATTCATTTGAATGAAATATGTATTTATATGATGACTCAGCAAAATTTGTTTGTTTACATATGACGTCATGCATCTCTGTTTTTTGCATTTAAAAATCGGGGAACGAACAGATCAAAAGGTAGATTTTCCGACTTAACTTAATGCCACTTCATATCTAGGATGCACAAGATAGTTTTCTATGATTATAATTTTAGAAAACTATGGTCACTGAGGGCTAACTATGATTCATGACGCAATTCTTGACGAAATTAATTTTCTATAATTTAAACATAGAAAACTACTTCATAACTCAAGTGCATTTCATAACTCAGGTCCCCCATTACTCGAGTGTTTCAGAACTCTGAAGTCTTATCCTACGGTAAACGATCATGAAGTGAGCAGTACAATAAACAAGCGGATACAACAAACTACATAATTCCTATCTCAAAAGGACTCTACCTACCAACTTTTAATTCGCCTCTTTTTTCAGTTCGTCACGATGCCAGGCCAGTGCCCCCGCTGTAACAAGGCAGTCTATTTCGCTGAGGAGAAGCTTGTCCTGGGAAAATGTTACCACAAGATGTGTGTCAAGTGCGGTAAGTGAATAGGGAAGTACTCTATCACCGGACACTACCAGGTCATCGAATGTGTTGGTCATTGCAGAACTATATACTGTAACTAAGAATGAGTTATGAATTATTGGATGGTTTAACATTTCCGGTTTTATAAGGAAACAAAAACATTTTAACTCGTTATTTTAATTAGTATCCATGATACCTGCATGATCTTAATTGGTATCCGTGATACCTGTAGGTTTCATGGTTACCAATGAAAATAAAATTTAATAATAATTACCTATTGCGTGTAACTTTCTTCTTATATCTATGATTGAAGTTGTGAAACTGACCGATAATTCGTAACTAACCCTAACTTCCATTTTACTCCTTTTTTTTAAATGGTAAATTATATACTTTTTCTTATTTGACCGAAAAAGAACGGGCCGATAATTCGTAACTTACCCGATGGTTGCTCAGTGACTCCAATTCTAGTCTCCCTAAGCGCCACCTCCCGTGCTAGTGTGAACAGTAAAGTCATTGCCACAATTCATCACCAAAATCACCTTCTTGAGGAAAACCATTTGGTTATTTATTCAAAATAATATTGATTTAATGTATTTAAAGTATATACATTTAGTACATTCATTGTGTAGATAAAATTCTCTAGTTATCTGTGTATGGTTGAGTAGCTACAAAGTATGCTATAGGATAGATAAAGAGATAGGAAGGATGAAGGACCCCTTTGTAACCTCTGATTTACTTAGTGTCAGGGTCACAATGTTTCACTTATTTTAATGAAAACATTTATTTTATTCACATTTCAATATACTTATTTAGTTTTCAATTTTATGAACATTTTTAAAGGTAACAAAATTATAATATTTGCAAGAATTTATTCATCAATACTTTTAATAATTATCTAGTTTAGATGTCTATAGAATTACAAATAAAAATAATTACTTAAAAAAATGACTAATGAAAACAACTTTTGATAAAATAAACAAAGCATTTTGGAGTAAAAATGAGTAAAGTGCACAACAACAATCATGACACGGTAATAGAGCTCTGCTAATAATAACCAACAAATTAACTCATTAAAATTAACATTATTAAAAAAGATAGCACTGCTACACAGTGGTAATTTTGTTTGATTTTAATTCATAGCAACCTTTATAGCATAACTTGAATGGTGGGCTAGAAAAGATGCTCTTATACTGTATAGGGCAACTTTTGTGTTATCGACTTGTTCCATATTTTCGATCATAAAAGCAATTTTTTAGAACATTGAACTGTTAATTTGGTATCCATGATAGCTGCAGGTATCACGGATACCTGCTTAAATAGCCTGTATAGTGTGACTCACACTTAAAGTGAGATGTAACAAGAGTATCTAGAGGTCAGAGTGACGTAATCACTGTGAGAACTCTTTGTTACTTAGTAAGAAATGTTGTAACGTAATGGGTAACGGGTGACAGAAGTGAACTAGTGTACTTGCCCGTTAAGAATAACGTGTTTTCATTAGCATCATTATTTTTAACTAGTGTACTTGCCCGTTAAGAATAACGTGTTCTCATTAGCATCATTATTTTTAACTAGTGTACTTGCCCGTTAAGAATAACGTGTTCTCAATAGTATCATTATTTTTAACTAGTGTACTTGCCCGTTAAGAATAACGTGTTCTCAATAGCATCATTATTTTTAACTAGTGTACTTGCCCGTTAAGAATAACGTGTTCTCAATAGTATCAACTATCCACACTTCTGATCCGTTCCCTCGTATTAGGCTTAAGTTATTAATTGAATAATGACGATAATATTATAGCATGGAGAAGTGGTTCTCAAAGTTTATACAGTTTGGGCACACTCACACTAATCTAAATAGTCCAATCTATACTAAATAGAGCTAATATAGCATGATTAACTTATTAAGTTCATTATATAATCTATTTAATAGAAGCAAGATTAACATACCATCATAGCCGTGGTTCTTAAACTCAAAGGTTATTCATTCATTGTTAATAATTACGAAACAATGGCTAATTGTTAGAAAGTAGCTTTTATGACTGAACATATCGGTGTAACGAAATGACGCATCTTTGTAAGAAAATAGTATAAGTTATTTTTTTGTACATTTGTTTCTCGCATCTGGACAGATGTTACAGGAATTTTACGAAGCACACCTGCAAAATTAGTTAGAGAAACACTAGGGGCCATAGAGTATAAAATATACATTTCTCACTGAAAAATATATATTTTTTTTTATTATCAGTTTAAATGCAAAAAGGTTAGTTAACAGTGGCATAATGGTATAGATTCGTTATTTCTCAACAAGATGGTGTACGACACCCAAAATTGGCGATTTTTGAATTACTAAGTTTTTTTAAATCAATGAGCAAAATTTTTTTTTTTTTCAAATCAATGAGTGAAGTAGTTATTTATGCAATATTGTTTTTGTCGCATCCACGGGTCACTAAGTCCCGTAGAGGGCCTCTTCCTGCGCATTAGGAGTCAGTCCACTAACAGGTCATATCCTCTGTGCTTTTCTTGCTTTATTTACTTGCTGTGTTTGCTCTATCGATAGACAAATAAGGATTGCATTTATCAGCTCTGTGGCCACAGCTGTCAAACACTCTGCCTTCCTTTAATACAAACACTTTATGCACAATAAACCACCAGTGAGTCACCTACCTAGTTGGTTAAGTTATTTTGGTTAAATTTATGAAGCAAAGGAAGAAAGTAGGAACCATTTTTCTTGTTATGATATGTTAATACGTCTTAAAACTAGTTCTAAACGTCTTTAAACTTGTTTAACGTCTTCAAACTCGTTACACGTGTTTAAACTTGTGGTTTAACTAGTATAATTGTGTTAAAACTGAGGAGGTCATTATAACCGTATTGTATTTCAAGAGCATGTTAATATCTTAATAGGTATACAAACACAACAATCAATAATACTAAATAATCTTATTCTACCTTAGAAGCCTTAGTAAGTAAATATATACGCTTCATGACGGCATCTATATTTCCAGGTCATGACGTCAGAATAAAAAGTTAAATAACAAATATACACTTTTTGTTATATTATCAAAAACGGAACTTACCCTATTAGATCTGACAAGGAGAAGTTATGTTATCATCTAAGTTTGTTTGTTTGTACAATGAAGTTATAAACGTGCTGATGAATACTGATTACATTGGCCAAAAAAACTCAACTTAGAAGATTTTAAATTATCTGAAATACAATGAAATCGGGAAGTACTTTAATAAAAAGAATCTGGTCATTTCTCCGTTGTAATTCATTTGAAATCTTGAAATAACTTGCATCAGTTTTACTCTTTCACTTTACCATTGCTACTAAAAACCTCTATGAATAGAATACTTCCTAGACATAATGACCCAAGAGTAATTAAACCCTTTGCTGTGTGGCCCCTAAATACATAATTAGAGGGTTAGTCAGAGTGATGGTAGGATAGATTTAGCTACAGAACGTGTGTATGCAGGAGATAGAAAGAAGTTTGAAGGTATATTTTAACTCACAATCTAGGAATTATCTTTGGCCAAATGGGTTCCTACTAGCCTAATGGATCACTAGTCACTTAAAATAACTCCTTTTAATTATATGATAGAAGAAGACTATTTTTAACTTGTCAGTTAAACGAGCCTGTACTGGTTTAGATTTTATTCTGAAACCACGATATTTGATTGGACACTCGGCTTCACTACAGTCTGATTGCGCTTTTTTTCCCCCGCCAAATTATTTACTAAGAGTCATTGCGTCAGTATCACTCGTCAATGCTGTGATTTGATTGGCTGTTTCTTTCCCGCCAAACTGTTTGCTGGAAGATATTACGTCAATATCACTCGTTAATACTGTGATTTGATTGGCTGTTTCTTTCCCGCCAAACTGTTTGCTGGAAGATACTACGTCAATATCACTCGTTAATACTGTGATTTGATTGGATGTTTCTTTCCCGCCAAACTGTTTGCTGGAAGATACTACGTCAATATCACTCGTTAATACTGTGATTTGATTGGCTGTTTCTTTCCCGCCAAACTGTTTGCTGGAAGATACTACGTCAATATCACTCGTTAATACTGTGATTTGATTGGCTGTTTCTTTCCCGCCAAACAGTTTGCTGGAAGATACTACGTCAATATCACTCGTTAATACTGTGATCTGATTGGCTGTTTCTTTCCCGCCGAACTGTTTGCTGGAAGATATTACGTCAATATCACTCGTTAATACTGTGATCTGATTCGCTGTTTCTTTCCCGCCAAACTGTTTGTTGGAAGATATTACGTCATTATCACTCGTTAATACTGTGATCTGATTGGCTGTTTCTTTCCCGCCAAACTGTTTGCTGGAAGATATTACGTCATTATCACTCGTTAATACTGTGATCTGATTGGCTGTTTCTTTCCCGCCAAACTGTTTGTTGGAAGATATTACGTCATTATCACTCGTTAATACTGTGATCTGATTGGCTGTTTCTTTCCCGCCAAACTGTTTGCTGGAAGATACTACGTCAATATCACTCGTTAATACTGTGATCTGATTGGCTGTTTCTTTCCCGCCGAACTGTTTGCTGGAAGATATTACGTCAATATCACTCGTTAATACTGTGATCTGATTCGCTGTTTCTTTCCCGCCAAACTGTTTGCTGGAAGATAATACGTAAATATCACTCGTTAATACTGTGATCTGATTGGCTGTTTCTTTTCCGCCAAGCTGTTTGCTGAAAGATATTACGTCAATATCACTCGTTAATACTGTGATCTGATTGGCTGTTTCTTTCCCGCCAAACTGTTTGCTGGAAGATATTACGTCAATATCACTCGTTAATACTGTGATCTGATTGGCTGTTTCTTTCCCGCCAAACTGTTTGTTGGAAGATATTACGTCATTATCACTCGTTAATACTGTGATCTGATTGGCTGTTTCTTTCCCGCCAAACTGTTTGCTGGAAGATATTACGTCATTATCACTCGTTAATACTGTGATCTGATTGGCTGTTTCTTTCCCGCCAAACTGTTTGCTGGAAGATATTACGTCATTATCACTCGTTAATACTGTGATCTGATTGGCTGTTTCTTTCCCGCCAAAATGTTCACTAGAAATCACTCTCTTCACAGACTGGAACTTATTTTTCCGACTGTACCTTGGTGTCAGCATCACTGTGTGACAGAGAGGTCCTCTAACAATGGTACTAATTAGTGTATTTGCATACACACAACTGTTCAATGTCACGCAGGTGATTAAGTCATTAGTTGTCACGGTGAAGCACTAGGTCACCTAAAATAACCTCAGGTCGCTAACATATGTACTAATATTGTTACCAATAAAATGGCTACTAAAATAATGCTGTTAGATTTTTTCTAGATAAAGCAAGGCTCCATAAATTTAACACTTATGGATATAAAATAAGCACTATTCATCTGATTTAAAGATTTTTTCATAAACAAACTAGTTTTCACTTACCTAATATACTCATACAATAATGATAATATTATCTTTATGTGTAATGATCTCATAAATTATTCCAAACATCTAAAATTAGTCATTATCCTTAACAGGGGTTCCGATAAACTATCTGGAAAAAGTCAGATTCTGGAACTGCATTGGATGATTTTGATAGAAATTCATTTCAATAGTACGACGCCCAATGATGAAATCAAATGAGGGATTGTATAATACTAATTAGTGTTAGAAATAAAGTAAAATAAAAGATTCAGATTAGGTATTAATTGATCATATATTAATCCTATTTTAATTTAAATAAAAAAATAAAACGATAAATAACACAGAAAGATGTACTGTCGGACTATTAGGGTGTCCCCTATGTCAGGTCAGGAACTGTAGGTCATTTTTTTATTTGAAGTTATTTCTCATGAATATATTCTTTATTATTTTTCATAGAAAATATTCCGAACCTAAAATTGATAATTGTATATATTGCTTATGAGCTCCGAGGGCAATTTGTAAAGGAATAAGATACTGGAATATAATTTCTACTTATTTCATAACAACTATGCTGAATCTGTAAAATGAAGGAACATATATCCAAAACTAACCAGCTTATGTTAAAAGCTGATAATTTCCTATGAAAACAATAACAAATTTTCTCCTGTGATGTAACTTGTGTAATAATTTCACTCCAGTTCTGGACGTGACATGAATGAAGGACCAGTAAATTGTCATGTTCTCAGTCGTTGTGAACATTAAAACTCAAAACATGAAGGATGGAACATAAATCTATCCCAATACCGTTTATATTATCGATAAGATTTCCCTTTAATGAGCCGAACTGTTTCATTGTCTTAGCTTTAACATCATTGTTATCAGTACTTTATTTACATATATTTAAATACAATTCACTCTATGGTGACAAATGTTATTGAGTCACTTCAAATATATACTTAACTTAAATACACCGCTTTTCTAACGTAGAGAATGTAAATACTAAATACCTACTTATTGAATTGTTCCTTAGAATCATATTTTCTCGAAAACAAATCAATGTATATGTGTAATAGATAGTATCACAATACTTATCATCAAAATTTCATTGTTCACAAAATGAAATATTTTCCTAGGCCGCTGTTTTACGAATGACTTTGATGTTTACACTAGCACTGTAGAGTGTAGATGGTGTTTATAGAGACGAATTGGAATCTTTTGGTAAATCTTCAGCATCAGTATCCGGTGTACTAACCGGCAAGATACTACATTTAAATAGGTTCAAATCCCTTTCCTACATGCATCGCATCAGTCCTCGATGTACTAACGGACAAGATTACTATATTTAAATATGACCAAACCAATCCCAATCTCTGTTTGCAGGCAACTGCAACAAGCAGATAGACAGTGGCAGTGTCACGGACCACAAGGATGAGATCTACTGCAAGAGTTGCTACAGCAGACTCTTCGGCCCCAAAGGGTACGGTTACGGCATTGGTGCAGGGGTCCTGAGCATGGATGACGGTACTAGGTATCAGGTTAGTGGGGACTTGGAGTAACTAATGAGATATCGGAACCTTCTACTTTTTCGATCACATATGGAGAAAGATATTTTAATGGGTATCCATGATACCTGTAGGTTTATTAAAATGCCTTTAGAAAGGAAACACATGATACCTGCTGGTATCAAGGATACGAATTAAATATTGAGTTGAATTATGTACTTACAATATAGGCATATACCCTAGTAATCAAACCACACTTTTTAACGAGACCTACTTAATATATCAGTAGCATTTCAAGGTTATTTTGTGTACTGTTTTGTACGTAGTTACAGCATTAGAGGTTGGTGAACTGTTGTAATTTGGGCCAAGGGTTAAAAGCTTTTACTATTTTATTGTGATTATTAATTTTCAACACTACTTCCGGTTTTTTGAAATACCGATTGAAAATGCTCTTCAACTGCATTTTTTAGATTTTTGGTTAGGTTGGCATTATTTAGCTATTATCACCTCTTCTATTTGTGAATGCAGCCACCGGTGCTTGTGTCCCTTTTCGTCACATTGCATTTTTTATGCGACTCTTTTTTTTATATGATCAAAATGTGAAATTATTCGATAACTCGGAAGTTGAATCACACAAACTCGTTTTATAGTAACTCTTCACTGTCTATAATAGCTCATGTTGTTTATGTACAGAATGGTCCACCCACTTCAAACGTGCCCTCGACTTGCGAGGCTTACATTGCCCCTCTCAAGAACAACTCAGTGAACAATAACGGTACCTCGGAGCACACCACCCACACCGAGGTGAAACATACCACCAACAACATTGTCACCAACAACAACAATGGATACATGTGAGAAAATTCCTAACTTTGAATACAAAAAATCACGGAAAACTTCTCAGTACTTACTCGGACACTCACAGTAATCGGCAATTAAGTGTTAGCATAGGTCATCAACCAATCTGACCTTTAGAGATTACTGAATGACCTATGATGACCTGTGTCACCTACTTTCCGAGTACTGTGAGTGTCCGGGCACTGTGACGTCCTCCTACATGATTATTAAAATCCTGTCAATTTTAATAGAATCAATCTTAGAAATCTTTTGGATTTAGAATCCTACATTCCCTACTAATTTATCTAAACTCTTTAAAAACAGAAGAGAGAACTCCACCACTTCTTCCACCACCCGATACATTTCCCCCGGGGTAACCACCGAGACTAAGACTGTCTACAGACCCCCACAGCCACAACTTGGTAACAGGACTCCAGTGGTGATGTCAAAATGGGGCGGGGGAACCTACTGTGCTAGATGCAGTGAGTACAGAGGGTTGTGTCTTTGTGTTAAATTGTACTTTCGGCTCTAGGACAACTGCCATGCGATAAACTGTCATGCAATATATAATAATTTTATTTTTGGTGAATTGTAAAGCGCTAGTAAACTTATCCTTTCTAAGAATTAATTTGATGTGAAGTATAGTATTATTTTAACCTAAAATTGTAGCATGAAAATGTTAATGGTATAGTCTGAAATTGTGAATGAAGAAGCATTGAAATTGGTTTGGATTGAAGTAATACTAAATTTCTTTCTTTGTTACAATCATCTTCTTTCACTTTTAACGCGTTAAATGATCAAATGGTTGACAAAAAAGTTAAAATCTATTGATGCAAAACTTTCTTTTCAAACATTTCAGAATACAAAAAATAGTACAAACATATAATCCTTGCATGTTAAAATTTTCAGTGAGTGTGATTTTGCATCTTACTATTTTAGAGTTGCTTTCACACAACACTTGGCATATATGAGTTAGTAAAAATTTTGATTTGTTATTAGTATGTATAATAACAAATTTAAAAAAAAAACATATTTCAGTAATAACTATTCAGATATTCTGACACTTTTCAAATATTTATAAGACATGTAATGCATGGATTTTTAATCAGTGGGAGCTGGAAACAAAGAAACTATAGAAAAACAAATTCAAATTTCAAAGTTACTGAGTAAAGTGTTATTTGTAGGAAATTTTTTCCCATATAGTAATAAGATAATTACACTACTTAGTTAAAATCCTGAATCTAGCGGCAAAGTTAGTTTTTACAAATAACCCAATGAAAAATTATTCAATAATAAGATGCAAACTGTAACCTCTAAAACTTGAGTTTGAACTATTGAAAGTTTAGCATCTTCAAATTTTAATCTTTTTGTCAACCGTTTGATTGTTTAAGGAGCTTAATAGGTTAAATATAAAATAATATGATTCATCAAAGAAATAAATTTAGCATACTTCAACTTCTGAATCTACCGTCAATATTTATTTTTATACTTCTTCATGCACAATTTCGGACTATACGATTAATATTATACTTAATTTTAAGGTTAAAATAATAATATACTTCACAACAAATTTATTCCATGAATGGTTAAGTTTATAAGCGCATTACAAATTAATGAAATTATCCAAAATAAATTATGATACAGTGCACTGTGCATGGCAGTTGTCCGTACACCGTAATTTCAACAGGTTCAAATATGTTTTAACAAGTTTAAACGTGTTCTTAACAAGTTTGAACGTGTTCTTAACAAGTTTGAACGTGTTCTTAACAAGTTTGAACGTGTTTTTAACAAGTTTGAACATGTTCTTACAATTTCAAATTGCTATGTTTGTAACAAGTTCAAATATGTTTTTAACAAGTTTGACAAGTGTTATTAACAAAAATTTTGTAGATATTTTATAATTGGCCTGAATAAACGATGACAAATCTTTAAGATTTGAAAATAATAGAAAATTTGAATACTGTGATATGAGAAAATTTCATCATGCAGATACAATTTTCTTTGATAGTATACTTTCTCTTTGTAAAAATTATGCTTTTTTTAATGGAACAATATAGTCTTCAATTATAACTCTCTCTTCCAGGCAAGGCAGTGTTCATGGCTGAGCGAGTGATGGCAGCTGGTGGAGCGTGGCACAAGGCTTGCTTCACCTGTCAGGAATGCAACAAGAGACTAGACAGCCACAGTATTCGGGAGAGGGAGAGCAACATCTACTGCAACCGTGAGAAAATAAATAACCCTTATAGTTTATACCAGGGTACAGGAACATAACGGGTATAGTAACTAGAAGACGACGCAAAAATATGACGTCACCACAACAACACATTTCTTGTTTGTGACCGGGCGGCTCATAATTCCTCGTATTTGCATGTTAATATCGAGAAGTTGAAAGTCATTTTATAAGGGTTTCGTGTAAAAGAAAAGCAAAAATGGCAATTGAACCACAAAGTTGAATATATAGATATAATTCAGGTGTGTTTTATTGTTCATTTCTTTTACTTATCTATAAAAAATTAAGTCTTAAACATATACTAACTAGGAGCCTAAACTAGTGCTAGTTAACTACTAAACTGTAGTTCCTATGAATAACAATTATGGAATATAATAATGGAAATACAATTTAACCAATGCCTAGTTAGTAATTGATAAGAAAAAATTTAAATTTAGAAGTAACTAAGTTAGAGTAGGTAGTCCCATGTTTTCAAAGTGTGGTCAGAGTCGCCATTTCCGGTCACTCCGTGGTCACGTCAAACTAGATTCGATGAGCTGATTAACATACCCTATTTGTTACTGTATCTTGGTTTATATAGCTATATAGAGCAACATTTATTGCAACCGTGAGATAAATAAATAATCTTTATAGTTTATAGAGAGCTATATAGAGCAACATTTATTGCACCCGTGAGAAAAATAAATACACCCCTATCGTTATTGTTATTATTATTCAGTATTCACTAACTATGAAAATTGTTAATGATAAAAAGTTAATTAACAAAAGTGTCATCTTAATTTGAATCATGTGGTAATATCGCAATAATAATCAATTTTGATGATTATTTAGTGTAAAAATTTGAATTTGGCATCTAATGTAGACATAATTAGGCTTGCAGTACTCGGTAAGTGGGTGTTAAACGTAGGCAATCAGAAAGTTCTTCAGGTCAGATAGGTTCATTATATTCCTATGTTAACACCTCACTTTCCGAGTACGGTGAGTGTCTGTTCGGTTTTTTAATTTTTTTTACTTTCTCCTTCTTCACAGCTTGTTACGGCAAGAATTTCGGCCCCAAAGGTTACTGGGGATGGTCCTCTGCAAAAGTTTCAACCTAAATTGGTGCTAGTGACGTCATCAGGGTGACTTTGACGTCACAGAACTATAAGAGAGGTTACTACCAAGGAGTGTGTTAAGAGTTAATTAATATATATTTTAGTACATATAATATATATTTGTAAGATTATTATTTTGCAACTTTTGCCAGTTTTGAAAGATACGTTTTTTGGCTTCAAATTTGAGAAACCACATTTTTTTTTTTTGAAGTTTGACCAAAGTTTGTTGACCATTGATTATTTTTTCATCTTTTGTTCATTTTAATCCTACTGTATAGTGTTCAATTTCATTGCTATATTTTTATATTGTAAAATATGCTTACAACTTTGTTTACTGCATCTGTAAATATGTTATTAATGTTAGGGGAAGTTCCGAGTTATCGGACTCTTCCACATTTCCGATCATGTAAGAAAAAGTATATCTAATAATTTTTGATAGGTATCCATGATACAAGCAGGTAAGAAAAAAGTATATAATAATTATTGTTCATATGTTATTTTAATCGGTATCCATGATACAAAAAGGTATGGATACCAATTAAAATAAATTTTTATTACATGATCGAAAATGAGGAACTGTTCAATAACTCGTAACTTACCCAATTGCTTTAGTGAAGCATTTTGGAAATTCATAGAATAACTTTTGTGATTTTTATTGCTTATAAAATGTAATAATTTAACGTTTAATTTAGATAATTTTTAATCTTTTTGATGTTAGATTTTAGTTTCAAATTGGATCACCAAATTGCACTTAGCGAACAGTAAAAAAATATATAATAATTGTTGAACATGTCTTTGACTCGAAACCTAAAATAAATACAAGGTTTAAACTTAAAAAAAATTTAACACTAGCTATATAGATAACTAAGGGAAGAAAAAAAGAATGTATCTTAAAATACTATATTATATTCGATGAAATATATGACAACAATAACATAATTGAAAAAATAACTTTGATCAAATATTGATGAGCAAATTTAATAATTAAATTGAAACAAAATTCAACATATCCGATAAACAAATGAAAAAGTATGCGAGTTGTACATTTTTTAATATGAAAAAATATCGGGTTAATTAAGTAAAAAATAATTGAAACACAATGCAAACTAATAAATATAGAAAAATAATCACAACTTATTGCATTTGAAATTAATTCCTACACAATGCAATATTAATAATTGAATGAGGTATATAGTAATTAGTAATATCAGATCTACATATAAATTAAGTAACACCTATAAAATAGTAATTAGATAACGGCATAACGCAGTAATATAATCTATTCCATTAACAACCACTGAAAATGATAACCGTTAGCAGAGTTGCCAGATGTCTCCATATTTGTACTTCAGTTAACTACACAACTCCTCGAAACACATAAATGATTCTTAATGGTAAATCAAACATTTGTCACAAAAAAATTCGTTGAATTAATAATTAATAAGTTAAAATTCATGTTTCAGACATTAATAATTAATAATACTATGATATATTCAATTAAGACGGTTTTGAATATTTAAGACTAAGATATATGCAAGATTGTCTTTAATTATTATGACTCGATTACTTAAATATATCAAGGATAAAGCTGCACCATATCTATTTATCACAATTATTTACAAAGATCTCAACCATAGTTACAAACTTTTAAGAGTCCTTAAAGATCAAATGTCCTGTTTTACTTTCAGATTTTCTTTTTACAATTTATACTGAAAATGTAAAGATCAACTTCTCTTATTGTTAAAATCACAGTACCTATTGCAAGTAGAGAGCAATTTTGCTTTAATTGCAATATTGACGTTGCTGTTTAGAAGAGGTAGCTTCGCACTAGGTTATCACACGTAAACTCTCCTGACTTTCGCTAACCGGTCTTTCGAAGGTCGAGTAAGACGCTTCACTCAGGTTCTGCAGCTGTGAATTTACTTCCATTTCTTCTCTTGTTTCCGGAATGCTGATAAAAAGCAGCGGAGGGATCACTGCGGCACATGAGAATACCAAAGCATATGGTACCCACTTCACTCCTAGGTGGATAAACAGCTTTAGAAACAATGTCTGTTAATTCTGTCAAGTACTTCATTAAACAACAACTCTAAAATTTGAGAAACTAATACAGTCCTAAAAATTAACTTCACTCAACCATCTTCATACTTTAATACAAACATTTTGAAATACTTGACTGCACTGAACTATGAGATGGAAAAGAAGATGTCAACATTCCATCTGAAACCCTTATAACTCACCAGTGTCCAGTTGATAAATTATGAGGAATATGCTTGCGGATATATTATCAGCGGAAGCAAGGACACCTCCCACCACAACATCTTTGCACGGGTATGCAAGTTTGGCGGCAACTTCATAGAGCACCGGCAGCGTGGCACACTGAGCCGATATACCGAGTATTGAGGAGACGTACACTTGCCCTATATACAAAAAGAAGAATCCATGCAGAAGCAGTAATTCATGAGTAGCCCTCTAATCATAGGTTAAAATTTAAGGGAAAATAATGTGGATAACATAATTGGTGCATTGATATTTTCAATATTCAACTTAATGCAATTAATGTAAACCGTTCTGAATCGAGTAAAGAAAATATTGATTTGATGATAGCACACTGAACTCTTAAATTCTGAAGATAACATACTATTGAAAAATGTCATGCATAGTATTCACCTTTTCATTTAGAAATCATTTCAATTGAGATAACCATCGACTCACATTTGACATTAGGAATAACCTCTGAGGAAAGAAGCAAAAACCAGTAGAAAGAACCAGCAGCTGTTAGAAGTAGCAAGATAAGTATTGTCTTCTTATTCTGAACTTTATCAGCTATATGACCACTGCAGAGAGTCATGAATACTGATGTGGTGATAGCAAGGCCACCAACCCACATAGCCTCTTCCTGGATGAACAAATGAATCAGTTGAAAACATCAAAAATTCATAATTAGTAAAAAAATATGTACCAAAAAGTACAAACACTAGTGATGGGACGGTACCAATTTTTTTAACGATGCGATATGATTCCGAAATAACAGTAATGACTTACCTGATGGATACCAAGAGGTAACATGGAGAAATCTAGCACAGCCACCCATGCAAAAGCTGGACCAGTGCAAACTGTATAGCAAAGCAGCATGATGAACAAATCTCTCTTCCTACAACCGATCAGAAGATAATTACTACAGCATCCAAGTGAAGATTTAATTGATTATGAATTGAAGGAATTTTAAAATGAAAGGCAAGGGTTTACAATTAAAGCAAAAATGAACATGTCAAGCTCTGAATCAGCAAGTGTCAAAATCTGACTTAGATAAGGAAGAATATATAGCTATAATTGGCAGGTAATTTCTATTCAAGCAAACACTTACTTGAAGAAGCTGGCCAACCCTTCAAACAAAGATGATCTGACTGACTCTGCAACATATGAAGGTGGAGAGGGAGGGAGAGAGGGGAAATAGAGAAACGCTACAACTGTCACAAATATGGAACAACCAGCACCGATGTACATGAGCCTTGTGATCTGGTTCTTCATTTCACCAATGGACACCAAACTAGAAGGGGATTCAACTACCATAGGTTCTAAGTAACTCAGAAGCAGTCCAAACTGTTCAACTGCAAAGATAACGGATTGAGCACTCGCTCTTTCCTTTAGAGGAAACCAATCATTGGCAATGATTGGTGGGACGATGAGAATAAAGGTAAGCCCCACACCTAATAGAACTGATGATATGTAACACAAGCTGAAAGAGAAAAGGGCAAGAGTAAGGAAGATAAGTAAAATGAATCAATTAAGAACAAATGTGCAACATGGATAATATAAACTATTTCATAGAGAGGTTATTGCATTAACGTTCTATAGCATGCAAGCAATTTTTTAATCAAAAGGCAGAAGCAAGGTTTGAATTATAAGTGCAAAATAATTTACTCAGTAGTCAAGCACATTCAAAAAAGAAAGGAACAAAGATCTTCAGCATATAAAATATATATAACATCTTTAGTAAAAGGGATTTGTAGGGCTAATGATACTGATCATAACTAAAGAAAGATACAGAAAGGAATGTAATTAGGAAAAGTCTTAAGAGATGGGTTACTTCTTACATTTTGAATGTCTCGGGTTCAGAAGTGAAGCATCTTATTATGAGTGCTACAGTGCAAAGACAGCAAGCCAAGAGCATTGATGGTCTCATGGAGAACTTTTCTAGACTCCAACACATGGGAAATACAGATAGCATGAAGACTGCTGTCGTGAGGTTGACTGTGAGTGCAATGGTGGCAGCATCCCAGCCATACGCAGCCGTCATTGACTCGTTGATAGGGCCAAAAGAATCCCATTGCCAGGTCTGTAATTAATCATTGTTTACAGCTTTACCAATTACTCAAATACAATATATGCTCAGAGTATGTAGATAGATAAATTTGAGACAAGAATTATAGTGTATTCTAAATAACTTTACTGATATCTTCAAGGCACTGAACTGTTAAGCAGCTGAAAATGGAGACCACTGCGAGGACCCAGTATCTTGACCGGTAAGCGACAGGTTCTGAATTATGTGCCAGCAGAGAAAGTCTCTCAGAGTTATCTCCCATACCTGCAATTCATTCAAACATCAGTGAATGATGATAAAAGTATATATAGGTAATGTATATGATAGAATAGTGTCAGGAATCAGTAAGTATTTGGTTGCAAAATTCAGTAAAAATTGTCTGCTATGTCATATGATTTCTCTTCTCTTGAATCTCTTAAAATTCATTCTTCCGATGACAGATTGTTACTTATTTTAATTATACCCAGTCAGTATTTGGTCCACAAAATAAAATAAAGTGTTCTCCAAGAAATCCTCTAGTTTGGCTTCTGTTCTCAGTAAAATACATTCAAATATAGGAAGAAATTAAGGATTGTTTGCAGTTGCACAGAAAATGTCCCATATTCTGCAGACTGGGTAAAATCCCACTAACTTTTTCAAAAAGCTGAAAACTCCCAAAAATTTCCAATAATTTGGCTGATGCTGATCCATCAACATTTTCCCATTTTATCCACCAAAAATTAATGGTAACATAGGGATGAATAGCTAAATATTCATCGACGAGTGTTTTGTAGGCTTGTAAAGTTGTAGCTATGAATTAATTATTATTTTCTGACATTCATGTGGTATGAGGCCAGACTGCTCACTGCAAAAACTGCCGAGTGTTCTCCAAGAAATCCTCTATTTTGGCTTCTGTAGTTCTGTTTTCAGTAAAATACCCAGTCTGCAACACTGAAAGCCCAGACTGCAGGAACTGGTTAACTGTTTTCCAAGAAATCCTCCATTTTAGCTTCTGTTCTCAGTAGAATACATGTAAATATAGGAGGAAATTAAGGATTGTTCACACAGAAAATGTTAAAAATGTCCCATATTCTGCAGACTGGTGCAAGACTGCAGAATATGGGGGATATTTGGGATATTCTCTTATTTCTCTACAAACAATTTTAAATTAATTCCCATGTTAACAATAATTTTGCTACAAACACTTCTGAATTAATCCCTATATAATATATTTACATTAATTTTACTGTGAACAGAATAAGACTTGAGATCTCTACGAACACTTTACCAGTTGGCAGTTTCTGCAAACTGGTAAAATATCTATAAATATAGGAGGAAAATAGGAAATTGGGGATTGTTCACACAGTGACACTCAAGTCTGTATTTGGTGCATAAAAACCTACTGCCTTTTTCAAAAAACTGAAAAAATTCACTAACAATTTCCAATGGATGATCCAACAACATTGTCAGTTTTCTCAATTTATGATTTTATCCACCATAAGTTAATGGTAACATAAGAATAAATAGCTAAAAATCCACTAACTTTTCTAGAATATTATTTTCAAAGAGAAAAAACTCCACCAACAAGTCGGTGGAATTTACCATGAAATACAGACTGGGTGACACAGAAAATCTGAAAATGTCCCATATCTGCAGTCTACTGAGTCTAGTTAATTTACAATTTTGGCTTGAAATATTAAAAATGAACCAATTCAAGGTTAGAATCTTCATAAAATAAGCCAAATTGGCTTGGCTCAGATTTTTTATGAAATTTTGGCTCAAAAATTGGCTTACAATTTTCCAGCCTCTGAAACATGGCTGGCAGCTTGTTGAACATGGTTTATATGAATTCCAGTCTGCAAAGCATTGAAACTTGAAACCATGCACAATTAGTCTCCAGATATTTAATTTTTGGGGAAATTTCTCTCTTAAGATTTCCAAATTTCTCTCCAAATTTCAAAAATCTCAAAATATTCTCCAATAAATTATACAGTTATACTTACATGTAAACATAGGAATTGATTAGAAAATTGTCGCCGGATAATTCAGGAGACCAATTTGAAGGTCTCAATAGTTGCCGGATCATCGGATGGTGGATAAAATTCACAACTTCATGCATCTTTTGCAGACTGGCCTTGTTTAAGAGTATGTACCAAGTCGCCGATTAATTGTCGACTTAAAATTTGTGAAAATAAGTAACTTTCACATACATAGACGACTAATGAGCACTTTAATTAGATTTAAAATTAAAATTGGTGACTCATAATCATAAACAGCGGAAACGCGCATCTTTGTTGAAATGTAAACAAAGCCGCCATTATGTTTTGATATGGCGCGCTCCGCGATGTATAATTGTATATCAGTTTTCTGTGAAAGATTGCAATCCTTTGTTATGAATGATGTGGTCACTACTTGTCATTTTAATTTGATGCTCTGTGACTAATTATTGGAAAAAAACAAATGAATAACTATGAAAGAAAGTATGCCTCTCTCAAGTCTCAGGCTCTCTGTGATTGGCTGGTATCAGTTATATGCCTCTCTCTAATTGGCTGATACGCTCTCAATTATATATTATGGTATGTTTACTTGTGATAAATGATAATTAGATTGGTATAAAAATATAGGTAAATTGAAGACTGTCGCCTATCAAAATTGGAATTGACTTTTGACGACTGCATTACTAATTATTGTTGACTTATTTAAAAAAAAAAGATATATTGGTAACTCAATGAACATTCTCTGAAACTAGGCAGACTGGTATGAATTATATGAATAATATGATATAATAATAATGATACATAGTATTGATACCTAGTAACATACCTATATATGATTTTAATATAAAAATATTATTACTTAAAACTTTTGAGTTTTGAAGCCAGTCTGGAAAACTGCTTAGGCTAACAGATGAACTCTATATGCTAAATGCTGTGGATTATACAACTTTTAGCAATTTACCATTAATTTTTGAAGTCTGTAAAACTCCAACAGACTCCAGAGTAATTAGTTCATCAGAAAGCACCTATTTTTCCAGACTGGTTTTGAAGTAGCCTATGTGGAGCAGAAAGAGAGGATGATGAGCACTTTATATTGGAATGTGGAAGGTTGGAGGAGATAAGAAATGAAGCCATTGAACTCCAGAGTCCCAGAGACCGAGAAGGGAGGACGTGGATGAGGTATTGGGAGGATTTCTGCCAAGTAATAAAGCATGTCCAAACTCGCCATTTTAATGGCGAGTTTGTGACAGTTATTTTGAGCCCTTCAATTGCAAATGGTG
>CANNZV010003975.1:0-29607 GCA_947561585.1 Caprella mutica
CGGTGAGGTAGGAAACAAGCCGTCTAATCAGAAGCCCCCTGAAAGAGATAGCTGGGAATAATTGGGGTTCGACATATTTTCGCTAATATAACACAGATAATGATAATTTGAATGAATTGAGTAATTATCTTTAGTAGTATTAATTAAATAATTTAAGATGAAAGAGAACTTCTTTGAATTAGGAAGTTGGGCATGAAAGAAGAATGACGTAGTCTATGTTAAAATAATCATGAAACGTTTTCTTTAACATAGAAAACGAGACAGCAGACTGAACGGGTCACTGTACTAGAATATTTATTCATTGAAACCTGATACGTACGTCGGTTAGATGTTGAATTGGTTATTGAGAAAGATTATATTAAAGACAATATATAATTGATGTTTTCTAGTAATATTAATAATATATGGGAAATTAATAATTAGCATTGACATTGAATATTACTTAGGATATATCCTAAATAGTATATTAATAAAATAACTACTGATATGAAATAAAGAGATATATTGTTAATACTGCTTGCAGAGAAATAAATGAAATATAGGTAGGAAAATATTTACCCTTAGTATCCGTTAGAAGAATGTACAGGGGGGTTAATTGAATGTGTTGTCACATTGTCTTTGAATTCAGATACATTATTATTATTGAAAAATCTTGAAAATATATGTTATTAAAAAGATACGGTTCTCAACTTCAAATTGGAACATTATGTTGATATTTGGCATATGTGAGGGTAATAATGTGCATAGTGTCTTAAAACAAAGGGCTTGTATTCGCGGGTAAAGAAATATACGAACTTTGATGCCACACAGGTTTGATGATAAAAGTGGTCTCGAAAAAAGTACCGTACGTAAACATATAAAACGGATACAAGTTTTGTGATTATTTCACGGTAATTAAAAAAAACATCAGAATTATAATCCAGAAGAGGTTATTAGAAGCAATTGGTTCTGCAATTCAACATATCCCATTTTAGGGTAAATTCCGTGTTATCGCACGGTTCCATATTTTTTAACACGAAAAAATTTCTGTATAATTATAATAATTATTAGGTAGTTAATATAACTACGATTGATATTAGCACATATATTTGTTGATTGTATAATTAATGCTTCATAATTTCTGAATATATAGTTAAGTATGAAATATATTTGTAGTGGAATAGCTATGATCACTACAGTTTTTACTAGTTAGATTAATTATTACTACGTAGGTAATTATTTTATTGTGAAATTCGGAATTAATTTCAAAAGAAGCAGCGTCAAGGTAGAATATTAGGGGATCTATTTAAGCTACCTATAAAATTTGTTAACTATTGCATCATATTACCTGCCTAATTAGAAACCGTGGTATCTATAACTATAAAGAGAAATTCGTAGGTGATGAAAATACATAACTCATTAATATACTACAATGCGAAATCACGGTGTTTATTTCAGACGTTGGGTAGTGATTACGAGCGAGCAGAAATGAGTATAAAATGGTTAAATATGATATCATTTGGACCAAATATATACCTAAATTACATAACTAGGATTATTTCTCAATAAAATTATATTATATAATCACTCACTAAAATTACTTTAGTCTCTGCTTAAAGTATTCTCTATGAAATATCTTATAAAGAAAACTAATTTTCAGCATTTACTCTTGTAAAATGTCTGTCTCATTTTCATACGTTTTATAACGATTACGGGACGAAACGAGTGTAAAATGGTTAAATATGATATCATTTAGACCATATATCAACCATTTGTATAACTAAATTACATAAATAGGAATATTTCGCAATAAAACAACTCCGTTCCGGTAATTCATGCTCCGTTCCGGTAATTCATGTTCCGTTCCGGTAATTCATGCTCCGTTCCGGTAATTGTATGAACCGCAAAATGTTGGTGGATCAGCCAAATTATTGGAAATTTATGGTGGATATTTTGATTTTTCCAGCTTTTTTCTCTCACCAAATACAGACTGGTTTACACTTTACAATAGTTACCCCATAAAATATAATTATTACAGTTTTCTGTGATAAATTTTATTTTCTATTCCAAATTAAACATCTCGATCAAAGAATTAAACTGTGTAGGGTCATGTAGGTAAATTGCGGTCCTTTAATTTTTAATTGCGGCCCTCTCAAGAATGTCTCTAAAACATTCTGAATCGAAATTACATTAAAATTTTGCATACCTAAATTAAGGTGGAATAAAGGTGATATCCGGTGGCGTCCGGATATCACCGCCAGTCTGAAAAGTAGGTCTCCAGAGACCCAGGATTTTTTACAGAAATTGGGATTTGAGTGCAGCAAATAACATGGGAACATAGGAATTAAATAGGACATGGGCGCAGGATTAATCCACAAATCCTGTTGTACTTTTCAGACTGCCGCCCCCCAAACCCCCCTGGCCCCTGCCAGGTCATTAAACAATCATGAAGTGTGCAGTACAACAAACCCATGTTTTAAAGTATGGACAAAGTCGCCAATATATTGGCGACTTTTGAAGGGTTTAATAAGTTGGAAAACCTGTAAATAACAAGTAAATCCCTCTCAAAATGATGTCAAGAGATACACATGCATCAGGCATGAAGCATAAGGATGTTTCCAAGTGTAAAACAATCACAAGGAAGCCAAATTTCTCTCTTAAAGTATCTTAAATGTGGCGACCTGGATCCATTTTCTCACTAAACTGGCTACTTTCCTGCCACATTTTAAAACATGGCAACAAACTAGCGGATTCAACAAACTGCATAAGACAATTATGATGAAATGATTGAAATCATTGATAGAATGTACAGTGGTGCGCCGTATTATAGTGCGCCGTAATGTGGTGAGCCGCTCAGCTTATAGGTACAGTTGGTGTTGGAAAATACCAGTTAGCTACACACTCCCAGTCTGTAGAATATGGAACATTTTTCTAAGACTCCCTGCGGGAGTTTTTGATTGAATTTTTAGAAATTGGAGATCTCTGCGGGAGATCTTGAATTAATTCCTATGTTACCATTAATTTAGATGCGGGAGATTTTGAATTAATTCCTATGTTACCATTAATTTAGCTGCGGAATATTCTGAATCTGCTACTGAGAGTCAGAGAGTAACTGTCTCGTCTCTCAAATTAAAATCTCTGCGGGAGAAGAGACACATTCTGCAGACTGGACACACTCACACGTCACACTCACACGTCACACACTCACACGTCACACACTTGTGTTCTATTTATTGGACTGTTTTTATCAAATTATCCTGAACTGATTACTGAGACAGATTTTTTAAAAATTTAATTGTTATCAATTATCATTGTTATGGACTATGGCGGCCAGTTTGTATTATAGCTGCCAACATTTTTCATCAATTTGTCTAGTCCTTCAACATTTTTCCAGTTTCGCCTCCAAAAATTAATGGTAATATAGGAATTAATAGGCTCCCAGTCTGAAAAGTACAACAGGATTTATGGATTAATCCTGCGCCCAACTCCTTAGGTCCATGGGTCATGCAGGTAAATTGCGGCCCTTTAATTTTTAATTGTGGCCCTCTCAAGAGAGTCACTAAAACATTCTGAACCGAAATTACATTAAAATGTTGCATAGCTATCAAAATAAGCGCAGTGCATGCCATAATTTATTACTTTATGTTTTTAACGAGTGTTTTGAAGCTATGATGTTTCTTTTGTTAGAGGCCGCAATTAGTTAGTGGGCCGCAATTTACCTGCTTGACCCTATTTAATTCCTATGTTCCCATGTTATTTGCTGCGCTCCAGTCTGCAAAGGATGCACAATCAGTCTCCAGTTATTTAATTTTTGGAGTGATTGGTCTCCAAAGATTTTCAAAATTCTGTCCAAAATGACCAAAAAATAAAAATCTCAAAATTTTCTCCACTAATTACATGTAAACATAGGAATTAATTAGGAAATTGTCGCTGGATAATTCAGGAAACTAATTTCAAGGCCTCAACAGTTGCCGGATGAACTTCAAAACTTCATGCATCTTTTGCAGACTGGGCTGCGCCCAAATCCCAATTTTTGCAAATAATCCTGGGTCTCAAGAGACCTATTTTTCCAGTCTGCAGAATATGGGACATTTTTTACATTTTCTGTGCGAACAATACTTAATTTCCTCCTATATTTGCATTTATTTTACTGAGAACAGAAATCAAAATAGAGGATTTCTTGAAGAACACTTCCAGACTGCAGAAACTGGTAAACTGTTCTCCAAGAAATCCTTTATTTTGGCTTCTGTTCTCGGTAAAATACATGTAAACATAGGAGGAAATTAAAGATTGTTTGCACAGAAATTGGTAAAAATTTCCCATATTCTCCAGACTGGGAAAACTCTACCAGTTCCTGCTGTCTGGCTACTTTTCAGACTGGTTAATAGCTAAATATCCTCCGACATTGCAAGAATTTTTTTATTAGAGAAATTGTATATCTGCCGACATATCACAAGTCTGCAGAATATGTGACATTTTTAACATTTTCTGTGCAAACAATCCTTCATTTCCTCCCATATTTACATGTATTTTACTCAGAACAGAAGCCAAAACAGAGGATTTCTTGGAGAACACTTTACCAGTTCCTGAAGTCTGGACATATCATTGGAATTTACCACCAAATGCAATCTGGTATGGGCCTATGGCGGCTGTTGTCTGCAGAATACCTATAATTAATAGTAATATGCCAGACTGTATTTCATGGTAAATTATATTCTGGCTAAGTCAGTGGATTTTTAGCTATTTATTCCTATGTTACCATTAATTTTCGGTGGATAAATTGGGGAAATGTTGGTGGATCACCAGTCTGAAAAGAATGACTTCTCAGACCCAGGATTTTTTAAAGAAATTGGGATTTGGGCGCAGCAAATAACATGGGAACCTAGGAATTAAATAGGACTTGGGCGCAGAATTAATCCACAAATCCTGCTGCCAGATTGCAAAGCATGCACAATTTGTCTCCAGATATTCAATTTTTGGAGCAATTTCTCTCCAAAGATTTTCAAATTTCTCTCCAAAATGGCCAAAAATCTCAAAATACTCTCCAATGATAACATGTAAACATAGGAATTAATTAAAAAATTGTCGCCAGATAATTCAGGAGACTAATTTCAAGGCCTCAACAGTCGCCGGGTAAACTTCAAAACTTCATGCATCTTTTGCAGAATGGTGGACCTGCTGTACTTTTCAGACTGGGTGAATCAGCCAAATTACTGGAAATTTATGGTGGATTTTTTCAGCTTTTTCAAAAAGTCAGTGGGATTTGGTGCACCAAATACAGACTGGGTAATATGCGAGATATTTTCTTACTTTTAGGAACAATTTAAATTCATTCTTATACTTATCTATTTTAATTTCAGTCTGCAGAATATCAATATGGGTCCATGGCCCATGGGAGATATTTCGGATATTCTCAATGATTATGAACAATTTCGAATTAAACACTTAACCAGCTTCTGCAGACTGGCCTTCACTGCACACATCTTTTGCAGACTGGTCTGCACCCAGTCTGTATTTGGTGCACAAAATTCCATTGACTTTACAAAAAAGCTGAAAAAATCCACCATAAATTTCCAGTAATTTCTATAATTTGGCTGATCCAACCCATCTTTTAAAATATGGACAAAGTCATTAAATAAATTGGAAAACCTGTAAGTAACAAGTAAATCACTCCTAAAATAGTCTCAAGAGATACACATGCATCTGACATGAAGCATGAGGATATTTCCAAGTGTAAAATCTTAACTAGGAAGCCAAATTTCTCCTTTAAAGTATCATAAATGTGGTGACCTGGATCCATTTTCTCACTAAACTGGCGACTTTCCTGCCACACTGTAAAACATGGGATCCAACAACATTTTACCCATTTTTCCATCAAAAATTAAAGGTAACATAGGAATAAATAGCTGAAAATCCACCAACTTTAACAGAATATTATTTTCAATGGAGAATTAACGGTTTACCATGAAATACAGTCTGGCCCATCCAAGTTGGAAAGTCCTATATATTTAATTCATATATTCCCATGTTATTTCACTTACTTGCTGTGTCCAAATCCCAATTTCTGTAAAAAAAATCTGTGTCTGACCCAGACTGCCTTAAAATTTACCTCCTGAAGTGTTCGGCAACTATTTCCTAATTAATTCCTATGTTTACATGTATTTACAGATTTACTGGAGACTATTTTGAAAATTTTGGTCGTTTTGGAGACAAATTTGATAAATTACTGGAGAGAAATTGACTCTGTGATGAAAACTTCAGCGACTGATTGTGCATGCTTTGCAGACAGGTGTTTGACCAGTCTGTGGAGACCTTCTTTCAGACTAGTGACTGCAAAGCATGCACAATTACAATCAGTCTCAAGATATTTAATTTTTGGGGCAATTTTTCTCCAAAGATTTTAAAATTTTTCTCCAAAATTGGCAGAAATCTCAAAATACTCTGCAATAATTACATGTAAACATAGGAATCCATGTTTCATAGTGTGGCAGGAAACTTGGAGAGTCGCCAGTTCTATGAGAAAAATTCAGAACATGAACCTAGATCAGCAATTACAATATTTAACTCATTTTAATACTGATATTTGGCTTCTTTGTGAAGAATTTACAGTTAAAAACATGATCATGTCCAAGGACCAGACTGTATTAAAGTCTATTTCATGGTAAATTCAACCGACTTGTCGGTGGAAGACTGAAAGCTAGCATATAGCTAGTAGCTATGTATTAAACCTTTGCCAGTTCTTCTTAGCTACTAAATATGTTTCTAACTAATTTGATTTTTTAAAATGTAAACCCTTTACAGTTTTATTGATAGCTATATCATACTCACAGTTTCTTAGAAATGGTCAAGTTCAGCATATCCGAAAGTAATAAACTGTTATCGGAAATGGTGTCCTTAGCTGCAGAATACTCATGGATATATGATTATCATGCCGCTCACGTGAGTACTTGTTACTAATAGTCATTTTTTATGTTTTTTTTATGTAATCGTCATTTTTTATGTACTAATAGACATTTTTTATGTTGCGAGTTACCTATTTATATTTTATATAAACAATTTCCTCTAGTACCCAACTGATGTACCTGTAACCTCTTCATTTTCCCTTTTCATTCGTGAGTGCAGCCACTGGAGCTTCTTTTCCTTTTTGTCACATTCTTTTGTGACTGCATTCATGGAGTAGCCTTTCTGCATATATAAGCTTTGTTAGTGACTGTGGTAGATGAAGCCACTTTCATTTCAGACTGCCACTTCTTTCAGTCCCTTTTATTGAATTTCCTTTTGATGTCAGCAGTAGGGCCTTGGGTTCCGAAGAAGATGTTTAAGTCCCATTAAATTAATTGATTAATTAAAATTCTTGCATAATTTCCAGTTTTTAGGAAAGAGCTATTTGCATTTTTGGTGGATATTACCTATAGCTATATAAAGCTTTATTGTTTAAATTCCAAAATGGTTTTTGATCATGACAACAATAGCCTGTTGATTTTTATACATCTTGCAATTTGTCACAGATTAGGGGTGAGTGACCAAGTTTCTAAATTTATTTTCTCTCTCACTGATTGTATTTTGTAATTTGTTTATTTATTGCTGTTTTGTACAATTTTGGTTTATCAAGAAATGAACCAAGTCTGTAATTGCATCCTTTCATTCAGTTTCTCTCCTATCAGTGTATTCTACATTTAGCTAATTATTTCTATTGTATAAAGCAAATCATTACATTTCGTCTCATTTTCCAGACTTTGACATGTGGAGTGTTGAATTGTGTGCCTTCAGATTGGTTACCTACTCTCTCTGACCTGTCTACAGAGCAACTTAATGATATTGCCAACTGTGAGTCTGAGGTGAGATACTTTACAATCTTTGACATTCATAAAAAGTATAGATAGGTACATTTATAGCTTCAGAATATTAAGAAATTTGTGTTACTGACTCATGTCGCACTATGAAGGTTGTAGCTATCTAGCAAGCTAGTTTTAAAATAATTTAATTGTTATATTTAACCTGTTCTTTTCAACAATTAAAATTTGAAAAAATTAATAGTGATAAAATATTAATAGGTCACTAATTAGTTAGTTTTAAAATATAATATATATGAATGGTGACTTTTGAAGAAAATAATTTGCCTCTTGAATGATGAATTTCATGGATGAGAATTTCAAATTTACCTCAGTAGCTATTATCTTATTTAGTTGTGTTTTTTTTTCATGTGCTTTACATTACGAGTTAGTTGCATACAATTTATAAACTCTAATTTCCATAACAATTTTTGAGCATCTAAGCTAATCGTTTTCTACAAATTATTACAGGACTCTTACCCTGATAGTTTGAAAGAGTATTTGACAGCTTGCGGCAAACTTTCCATCCATTCTCTAGTGAGGGAAGACACAGACAAGTATAATGGAGCTGTGAACAACAAACACTTGGAAGGCGTTTGTCCGAAGAAATCACACGAGATTTTGAGGCTTTGCAATCTTGTATCGGAAGTCTCTGAAAAAACACACTCTAGTAATGTTTTGGATGTTGGAAGTGGCCTGGTAAATATAAAGAAGATTTGATTTAATTCAGTCTTATATTTTTATTTTGTATAGCAGAGATCAACCAGAAGCCCTATGTTGAAAACCGAAAATGATTATAATCTTTATTTTTGAGTCCATTTTGTTCATGTTATATATACTTTCATCAATTTTAGGGATATGTCGACAGTATGATTCACCATTTGCTATTTATGAACGTACTGGGGTTGGAGAGCCAAGCAGATAGAGTGAAGAAAGCTAAAGAACGGCACACCAAACTATGTGGATCTGACTGCCACAAGCTAAACTATCAGTCCTTTGAACTCAAAGAAGATTTCTCCACAGTACAAAGAATAAGTGGTTTGGTGGATGAGCTCTGCAATTCTTCTACTGAAAACTGTCAGTGTGCTAGTGCTAGAAAGACATCTCTAGGAAATAATACAGATGAAAACCAGTTGAAACTGAATCTCGCTCGGAATAGCGACTCTGTCAATAAATCGGTTGTTCTTTTAGGCCTTCATTCGTGTGCAGATTTGTCACCGCTGATGATGAGAATATTTTTCTGTTGTCAAAATATATCAGCCTTGGTGTTACTTTCCTGCTGCTACCATAAAATGAAAGAGTTGAATTGTACAGAAGTCGTTAGAGACACGCATGTCGTGAAAGATTGTGATTGCTTTACGGCCAACAGTCGCTACGGTTCAGACTCTGATAATGCAAGTCAAAATGGAAAAAAGACGGGTAGTCCTGTTGGCTCTCAAGATAGTTTAGCAACAACATCTGAAGAGTGTGAGGATGTTTCAAATGGTGACTCAGCAGAATTGCCTGTCTTGTCTGCCATTGGCCCTGGAGACAGTGGAGCTCTTTTTAAGTAAGCATTTTAATTTTCTCTTATCTCATTTTATAAAATTACTATCTTACTATAATAAACTGATGATAAATAAAATTTATAGAAATGGATAAATAGTCAGTTGTCCGCTAGATAGCGTTGGTACAGATTTGGTGACAAATATTATGAACACAAACGTGACAAACGCACGGAATTAAAAAATCACTGCTAGAAGAAATATATAAAAAATCCTCTCGACTCAGGGAAAAAATGAGTTCATTAGCAACATAATATTACAGAACTAAGGTCTAGGATCATTAATTTGAAAATAACATGAAATTTAGTTCAGTATAAATTTTTTAATATGCTTTGAAGGATTTACCCAATAAGGGTCTGAGTAGTAGATTGATCCTTTACCCACTAAGGGTCTGAGTAGTAGATTGATCCTTTACCCAATAAGGGTCTGAGTAGTAGATTGATCCTCTACCCAATAAGGGTCTGAGTAGTAGATTGATCCTCTACCCAATAAGGGTCTGAGTAGTAGCCATATTGACTTTTTACCCAATAAGGGTCTAGCTAAATGTTAAGTAGATTCTTTACACGATATCACTAAGGTACAATGTTTTCCCCAGGAACTTTCCTCTGAGTCAAACCCTAGCGTCTCTGATGTGTGCCAAGCAGTTCGTCATCACTAGCTATGGTCTGAGGGCTGCTTGTCAAGAGCCTGGCGTGAGGTGGCGTGGCATGAGTGCTGATGATCACACCCAGCACCAGCACGCCATGCTTTACAGGGCGGTGCTGCACAAAGTCTGCTCTGCTGGTAAGTGCTTGGTACATTTTCATCTAAACCGTATTAGCTAGTTAGTATTAGTCTTCACTTACTCCTATTAGTATTAGTCTTAATCCTATTAGTATTCTTAACACCATTACAGTGAAACTCCTGAGTTATGAGGTATTGGTTCCTTCATAACTCAGAGCTGCTAAATATTTCGGGTGCACTAGATAGTTTTCTATGATTAAAATCATAGAAAACTATGACAATTGAGGGTAACTATGAGGCAATTAAATTATGAAATGCTTTTGAGTTATGAAGTATTTTCATGTTTAGATTGTAGAAAATGATGTTCTTCAAAAATTTCGTCAAAGTTATCCCTCAATGACAATAGTTTTCTATGATTTTAATCTTAGAAAATTATCTCGTGCACTCGAGATATGAAATGGCTCTGAGTTATAAAGGAATCAAATTCAATTTAATAAATACTTCATAAGTTTCACTGTAGTAGAAAGGAGAGGGGAGGGACTTAAAATAACCTCCCCCCCCCCTTGTAACTTAAGAAAAGCTTCCATTCTAATGTAGTGAGATATCATGACTTATTAAGTTTGGGATTTGCGTATTTTTAAAGATTAACCTCGTTGAACACTTCACAATCGGTTATGAATTGGGAGTATTTGAAATTGACATATCAAAGTACTCCTACAGTTGAGATTTTTGTAGCACTAGATAGCTACTGAAATCAAAATTTTAGCTTAAATGAATCCAATTTAACGAGTTTCTTGAAAATTCCTGTAGCTACCAATAGAATTATGTGAATTAAGTTATAAGACCTAACATTCAAATTTAAATCTGACATTTATAAACTTATAGTTAGTTAGCTATTTAAAAAAATATTATTATACAAATTAACTTGAACTTTTAGCTACTCAATTTTATTTCGCTACATAATTGAGAATCCGAAAATGTTCAGAAATTTAATTCATAGAGTAGCTAATATTTTCTTCTGCTTAATTTGAAATCAATTATTCAACAGAAAATGCCAAACTGGTCAAGATGAAGCGCAGAGGTGCCCGTAAACACATGATGCGGTCTTTCGACACTTACTTGGAGTCTGTGCGCAGTGCCTACCAGTTCCAGTACGCTAACAACACCTCCAGCACTCTGGAACACGTGGTGGGTAAACTCAGAGACTGCTATGAGAGCAGCAAGCACCTAGGTAATGTTCTGGAAGGTTTGTCAGCTTTGCAACTAGCCATTCAAGGAGTTCTAGAGGCAATCGTGTTGCTAGATAGAGTAGTCTATGCCATGGAGACCAAATACTGCTCCAGTGTTGAGATTTTAAATCTGTGTGACGCTCGTATATCACCAAGATGCTTTTCTTTGGTCCTCTACAAATGAGTTGGTGTGAATTATTGTCTAGATTTGAAGTTAGATTTTTTTATCTAGTCTTTATTATGAAAGTTATTGGATGAAGAAGTTCAGCTTTATACCTGGGGTATGATTGTTGTTCTTTTCTCCTATAACTTCTAAGTACTTCACTGATTTAATTTAGCTATTTCTTTCTATTGTTTGGGTATTTTTAAGAGATATAAATATTTGTTTCTTCTTCAAAAATTGAGTTTTGGTTTTGAACGGTGATAATTTATGTTGATCCGATGTCGTTATAGTTAGGTTAATAATTAGTACCTAATTATTAGCTCGAAAGCTTATATGTTGCAAGCTTATTAATAAAGCATGCAACATATTTACATATTATTCTATTAATAATCAATTGTATGCATGCAAGGGAAATAGAACAATAATTTTTGCATAGAATAATATATAATAATTGTTTGTATCTAAATTACCAATCATCACATTAATGCATATTTTAATGTTTATAATATATATTTATATAATAATCGCAGCATCTTCTTATAATTATTTTACAAAGACAATATATACATATATGTAGAAAAATAATTACCTTGCTTACCAAAATATATTCTGTGTCATCTTCAACTAAAGCATGAACATAAAAACAGTGTAATATATTTGTTTGTTGTAAACCACCAACATAAAGAACATTAAAGTAATATTACCAACATAAAAAAGGGATTGTTACCATCAATAAACACATTTAGGTAATATAACATATTTAATTAATTATTCTAATAATTAATTTCCCACAGGTACAATAATGTAGAAACTGTTCTTCCAAAATGTGAACTTAAGAATGTATTTATTATGAAAAGAAGTGCTAAAATAGTATAAAATGTTATGTTTTCAATATTATATATAACATGTATGATGTTCCATCTTTACCCTTAAACACTAATAGTCTAGAGATACAAACTGTATTATCTGTAAAGCAATAGTTTACTAACTTTTTGATGTAATATTTGGTATATATTAAGTAAGGCGTTTCATATAACTATACATATACAGCCACATATATATGTACATTAGCTAATCATTAGTTTGACGTAAAATATTCTAACTACATTTATAATCAAAGAAGACACGAAATCTGAAGTGATATTTTTGAAGAATTAATTAAAACTGGCCACTAATAGTCACTACCGTACCTATAACTCCTCTATAGAGAATGAGTTAGGATGTAGCTAGTTGCTATAGTGAACAAATATTTTCTTTAGTCTGCCATAAAATAGTCATTAGTTTTCTAAAACTGATGGCAATTCATCGCAGACTAAAGAAAACCCTTTGAAATACCTTTAAGGCCTTTGTCTGAGAACTGTTGTTCTATAAATAAATAGTTCTATAGAGGAGTTCACTAAAGAAAGTTCTAGTGTATTAAGTTTTGATTGAGATACCCTGTAGTTTTCACTCTTCCTCCAGTCTACGGGACACTTCACTCTTCCTCCACATCCTCAGTCTCCGGGACACTTCACTCTTCCTCCACATCCTCAGTCTCCAGGACACTTCACTCTTCCTCCACATCCTCAGTCTCCGGGACACTTCACTCTTCCTCCACATCCTCAGTCTCCGGGACACTTCACTCTTCCTCCACATCCTCAGTCTCCGGTACACTTTGGGACAGTTCCGCATGCAGGTTCCTTGCGCAGTTTATCTGCTGACTCACTCTCTGCGCCAACTCTTGCGTGTCGCACAAAACTCTGGGTTTGGACGGAGCAGAGCTGCAGCCTGAGGGAGATAGGGTAATAAATAACGAAACTAAAGCAGCCTGAGGGAGATAGGGTAATAAAGAAACTAGAGCAGCCTGAGGGAGATAGGGTAATAAAGAAACTAGAGCAGCCTGAGGGAGATAGGGTAATAAATAAAGAAACTAGAGCAGCCTGAGGGAGATAGGGTAATAAATAAAGAAACTAGAGCAGCCTGAGGGAGATAGGGTAATAAAGAAACTAGAGCAGCCTGAGGGAGATAGGGTAATAAAGAAACTAGAGCAGCCTGAGGGAGATAGGGAAATAAAGAAACTAGAGCAGCCTGAGGGAGATAGGGTAATAAAGAAACTAGAGCAGCCTGAGGGAGATAGGGTAATAAATAACGAAACTAGAGCAGCCTGAGGGAGATAGGGTAATAAAGAAACTAGAGCAGCCTGAGGGAGATAGGGTAATAAATAAAGAAACTAGAGCAGCCTGAGGGAGATAGGGTAATAAATAAAGAAACTAGAGCAGCCTGAGGGAGATAGGGTAATAAAGAAACTAGAGCAGCCTGAGGGAGATAGGGTAATAAAGAAACTAGAGCAGCCAGAGGGAGATAGGGTAATAAAGAAACTAGAGCAGCCTGAGAGAGATAGGGTAATAAATAAAGAAACTAGAGCAGCCTGAGAGAGATAGGGTAATAAAGAAACTAGAGCAGCCTGAGAGAGATAGGGTAATAAATAAAGAAACTAGAGCAGCCTGAGAGAGATAGGAAATAAATAAAGAAACTAGAGCAGCCTGAGAGAGATAGGAAATAAATAAAGAAACTAAAGCTAACTGTGATGAAAACTAGCAAACTAATGATATCTCTAATGAAAACAAGAGGTGCCTAATGAAAACCAGCGATAACTCTAATAAAATGAACTAACTTATAAATCTTAACATTTTAAAAATTATTATAAATGCCAAACGGAAATACTCATTATCAAATCAGCCATTGCTATTATATTATATACAAATCTACAATGAGAATTTGGTTGACTACCTGGAAATAATTAACATGTGATGTTGTAAGTTTCTCAATAAATATACTGAGGTGCTCGAAAAGTGCTCAGTGTGCTCTTAAGTGCTCACCTGTGCTCAGTGTAATTTCAATGCAGTGCTCTGTAGTATTGATGTCCTCATCTATCAGTTCCATTATTGGGTTTTCTCTCTTGTTGTTGCACACAGAGGCCCTGCAGTCTATGATGGAGCTGTAAAGATTAAGAACAATTAATAGGAAAAAAATTATATAATAAAAGAAATAAATATATAGCATTATGAACAATAAATTAATAGACCAGTTTTTTTCGGGAGAGCTTTTTAGGATTCAAGCTTTTGCATACCAAGATGTCTATTCATCATCAGGAACAAAAATGAAAAACATGGCGACCAAAAATGAATTTTATAACCAACTGTCATATATCTGATACCTAGTTACTGGCCATAATAATAATATTGTATAGTGTAATTCATATAGCTACAGGTTGGGACAGAAAGTATGCTCCTTAAGATTGTTTGCTAATTTTAAAAATTCTCTTACATATAAATTAGGTAGTGGAGAAATAGCTTTTTTCAGAAGTTTACCACAAAAACATTGATTATATCAAGTTAAGATTAAATAAAATTATACGACTGAGTTTAGTTAAGTCCTGCATTAATTGTTTCAATAACCTGTATTAAGGTAAACAATTTTCCCCCACCTGTATAGCGCATTGAGGACGATATTAGGGCCAGTCTCATTCTCACTGTAGGTGAAGACTCTGATGCGCAAACTGGACACCAAAATGCGCATATCGTGAGGGGCAGTGCGCAGAGACTCGAAAGCTATCAGTCTGAAAGAAGGGGAGAAAGTTAGAGAAGTAACATCTTGAAGTCACTCTCATACGGGCTTTTTTTTCATGCCGCAGCAAAGAAAGGGTGCATGAAAAAACGCCATGACTGAATAAACGTATATGTTTTGTATGTACACTTGATTGGGAGTTTTTCATGCTGCGTTTTTGTTGCTGCTGCATGAAAAAAACGCTTGTGTGAAAGAGGTCTTACAGATGAACACATGAAATAATAGAGAAATTCTTTAGCTGTGTCATAATTTAAACACATTTATATTATTACTATCATTAAGTAATAAAATAATGAATTTATAAAGAATGTACGGCTGATAGCCTGAAACTCTCAAAATGCTAGATTTTCATTTGAGATAAGCTACTTACATTTCAAAGGGGCAGTAGTTGGGCATAGTCTTCAGGATGTACTGCCCATTGGCCAGTCTCTCATCAAAGGGAGGCAGTAGACCCGTCAGTCCCAGCACCACGCGGGGGTAACGCAACCTACGCACTGACCGGGACAGGGGCCTGTAACAACACACGTAACATTAGTGAAAACAATTGCAAAGATAAAGTAACATAGTTAAATTGACGCTCACGTAACAAAAGTAGAGCAAAATATTCAAAGGTATGTTCCGAGTTATCGAACTCTTCCACATTTTCGATCATTTGAGAAAAAAAATGATATACATCTTGGATACAAATTAAATTAAATTTCTTATATGGTTGAAATATTGAAACCATTCCATACCTCACACAACTTAAAACAGTTAATAAAATTATCAATAATAGAATAAAACAATAACTATAACAGCTAGCTACTTATATAAAATAAATAAATAATAAAAACCTACATATATTAGAAACAGTGTTTTTCATTTCTCACGTTTTGCTGGAGTCTCTGACAGCATAAGCAGCACCAGAGAACATATCCAGCACACCCACCGCTGGTTTGGTGACAGTCCCCACCACACCCTTAGCCAGACCAGAAAAAAGACCCGGCACACCATCCCTCTGTACACCAGTGATGGTCTGCGCCAAGATGCTGGTGAAACCTCCGTAAAGACCTGGTAATAGTCACCGCAAAAAAAATCAACATTTTAAATTCATTCTTCTTGTTTTTAAAGGAATAATATTGTATTTAAACAAAACAAAAAATTGTAGCTATGCCAAAAATATTTTCTCAAATAATACTTCATATTTATTAGTTCTTTTCAAGTTCTAATATTTATATGCGGTACGTAAATATTGTGATAATAACTTAATCCTTGAACAAGTAACGGTATTCAGAGGCCCTGTGTGGGCTGTGACAATATGCTTTAAAATCTTAGATCTTAAGAATATCACAAACAAACTCAAATGGTATCAAATACTCTATACCTACCACTGATGTAGAAGATTCAATACTGTTTTTCAACCATCTATAATATTTTCAGGATAAATGATTTTAAAAGCATATTGTCATAACCCAACTAATAATGTTCATGTGAATATTTCCATCCAGTAATATGAAGAAAAATAGCATCCGGTAATTGGTTTTTCACCCAAGCTTATCATGAGAGGTTTACGGCCCCTTTCATACGGGGTTTTTTCAAGCTGCATTTTTGTTGAAAAAAAAAAAAACGCCTGGTGTTTAATAAGTCTGACTGACCGAGTGTAAGTCCTCTGAGTCCGTTGATGACCTGGTCATGGTTGCCAGTCTCCAGACTCCTGGTCATGAGTTGCTGTCTCAGAGCCTCGTGATTGTCATCCATCGTGACTCTGCCTAGTGAGTCGGAGAGTGAGCCTGACATCTTAGCGGCACTGTTAGCCATGCCGTGAGTCACGTTAGACAACAGACCTGAAGCAGGAGGGATAGTTTAGTTTTAGTAGGGGTTTAACGTCTAGACATATCACTGATGTTAAAAGAAAATTATAAAAAGGGACTGAAAGAAGCAGTCAGAATGGGAAGTGGCTCCATGAACAAAGCCATAGATGCAGGAAAGCTACTAGGGATAGGACTAAGTATCGGTATCGGTACTCTGTATCGAAATATTTTCTGGTATCAGTACTCGGAATCGGCATTTTTTTCTGGTATCGGTAACTACTCGGTATAGACATAGACATAGACAAAAAAGTGCCGATACTTTGCCTATACCACTAGTATTTAAAAAAATTATAATATAATTTATTGTCTATTATTTATCTACTCCAATGAAAATTTTTCATTTAAATTGATGTAACAATGATTTCATATAGATAGGTAGCTAATCCTAATTTTCAAAATTTAAAATTAATTAATCTCATTTAAATAGTCAAAGTATTGGCATCGGCATCGGTGAAAATCTAGGTATCGGTATCGGCCTGGTATCGGTAAAAAACTGAGGTATCGGTATCGGTATCAGCCTGGTATCGGTAAAAAACTGATGTATCGGTATCAGCCTGGTATCGGTGAAAAACTGAGGTATCGGTATCAGCCTGGTATCGGTGAAAAACTGAGGTATCGGTATCAGCCTGGTATCGGTGAAAAACTGAGGTATCGGTATCAGCCTGGTATCGGTGAAAAACTGAGGTATCGGTATCAGCCTGGTATCGGTGAAAAACTGAGGTATCGGTATCAGCCTGGTATCGGTGAAAAACTGAGGTATCGGTATCAGCCTGGTATCGGTAAAAAACTGAGGTATCGGTATCAGCCTGGTATTGGTGAAAAACTGAGGTATCGGTATCAGCCTGGTATCGGTGAAAAACTGAGGTATCGGTATCAGCCTGGTATCGGTAAAAAACTGAGGTATCGGTATCAGCCTGGTATCGGTATCAGTAAAAAACTGAGGTATCAGTATCAGCCTGGTATCGGTATCGGTAAAAAACTGAGGTATCGGTATCAGCGAAAAACTGAGGTATCGGTATCAGCCTGGTTTCGGTATCTGTGAAAATTTTGGTATCGTCCCATCTCTAAAAGCTACTGTAGTTGAAAATTGTAACTGGATGGCACTAATAAATTGAAATATGTTAAAAATTAAAATAGATGAACTATAATACCCAGGAATAATTTATCGTCCGTTCACCAGCTTCAGGATAGAGCCGCTGGTTGAGAGAGAGAGAGCTAGGGTAACTAGCCCATTTAGGACACAGTTTACAGCAATTAAAAAGCTAAATAACTACTGAATTAATAGATCCTTAGCAATCTTTTAAATCTAATTCTCACCAATCAGAATCAATGAACAAACTTGAGAATTATTATAAGATGACCAACTAATAATTTAGAAATAGAGCTAGTCAAATTCTGCTAGTTCATAAATCTTGTTGATTGATGCTCATAGAGACATAGACGAATGATGTACTGGACATTTCACTTAGTATCTTGATATAAGCAGTAGCTATCTAGGTACCTATATATTTATTGGAGATAGATACTTGGATTTAGATTTTTATATGTAGCTAACGGTATTCTAACTGAAAAATTCATCCAAAAGCCATGAAAATTGAATTTTAGTTGTAAGTATCAAGAAGTGATGAAAAGAAAAGGATTTTATTACTAGCTCAATGTCAAGATATTGTGAAAAGACGGGGATTGTATTAGTAACTAAATGTCAAGATATGGTGAAAAACATGAAAAATGTCAAGAAATAGCGAGAAAAAGGATTTTCATAAGTAAACAGCGCAACAGTCTGCAAAAATTATCACTCACCTTCAAGACTCCACTGATGCACCAATTCACTCATTCCTTCCGAGACATCAGCCAGGAAACCCGAGGGATTGCCTAGGAAATCTGTAGAGCCGAGTATTCTGAGTGCTTGCGTAGACAGCTGCTCTACGTAGTGTTTCTTGATGTTGTCAAGCAGGAAGTTTGCAGTCTCGAAAGGATGGTTTCTGACAAAAGGCTTTAAGGAGACATGAGCATTCTCAAAACTAACCAAAGAATTCAAACCCATCTTGCGTCTGACTCTCTTGAGATCGGGACTGAGATGTTTTTTAGTCACCACACTCAGACGCACTTCATTGAGTTTGAGTTCTAGCAGACCGAAATAGAACCTAGTTTGTGAAGACCTAGAGATATTGGAAGACTCGTTAAAGACAGCTTCTGATAGGACGCTTTGCGTCGAATTGGACTGTGATTTGGGTTCTAATTCGACGGAGTCGAATCCGGCAAGTTGCAGCAATCGACAGACAACTTCCTCTTCTATGGTTATGCTGAGGTTTTTCAGACAGACTCGTAGGTTTTTGAAAATGAAAGCATTAGACGATGTGGATGTATTAGGCTGTAACAGTTGATGTACGGCTAAGTTTAGAGCTGGTAAATGCCGTGACTCATCTGTTTTACTTTGGGGTGTCACCACAATTAGAACACTCCCATCAACTCCTCTAGTGATCTGAAGACAAGAAAAAACATGAGAGATCATTATTCTTTGTTTCATCTACTTGCAACTCAGTCAAAAATTTTAATCACCAACCATTGGTTTTGAATCGATGATAGATAAAAAGATAAATAACGATAAATTATTAGATAAAAGTCATAAAACTTGAATCACTTATTAGTTATAGGATTTTCCCATTGATGTATGAAAATATACTTTAAGATAAATTAAGATTAATATTTATTCTTCTTATTTTTTAATGGAAAATGTTCGGCAATGGAAGACGATCTGCTGACTATAAAATTTCCGACTGGATATAATTGACGTTACCTTAAGATTGTGTTTGTTACCATAAAAAAATGTCTAGAAATTTACAAGCGTACAGACCTGATTGTCGAGTTGAATGCTCCTGACGGTGCAGTCTAAAGTGCGATGGTGCGGAGTGCTGTGGTAGCCGAAGATGATGTCAGAGAGGTGCAAGTACACCAACTCTACCGGTTGCACCATCTGCTGCACCACGGAGAGACCCACACCACCACTCATGGACACCTGAACCTGATTGAAGGAATCACACTTGAACCAATGGCAGAGAAGTACTTTTTAGGGGGTTTAACGCTTGCTTTAACTACTCCGATTCCAAAGCAGTCAGAAAAATGGGTGAAGTACTGATGATGTCATATGTGAAATGATTCTCAACAACAATCATACCCTAATTATAGAGCTGCACTTAGTCTCGGCTAATGATGAAAAATTATTTTAAAAATATTCCCAATTTTCAGCTTTCTTGATAATTCAGTTTTCAAATTAATCTTTATATTTTAGAGTGTAGTTCACAGCATAAGTACAGTAGAACTCCTCTATAGTGAATGAGTTAGGATGTAGAAAATGTTTTCTTCAGTCTGCGATGAATTGCCATCAGTTTTAGAAAACTAAAGTCTTTTCAACGGCAGACTAAAGAAAATCGGTGCACTTTAGAGGGCTACATCCTAACTCATTCACTATACAGCAGTTCACTATTGAAATGTTCATTATAGAACAGTTCACTATAGAGGCTTCATCCTAATTCCTAACACATTAATCTCAGTAGGACTATAGAGGAGTTCTACAGTAGTTTAGTTTTTTATTAGTACTGTGATAACTAACCTGCAGCTCAGTGATCTCTTTTGGAGTCTCCTCAGAGTTGTTATCTTTGTGTGGGGGAGAAACTCTGCCAGAATGGTGGGAGCCTGGGGGGAGATAGGGGGGGGGACTTATACTTAAGGGCCGTACACACGCATGGTTTTTAAGACTTTCCACCAGACTTTTTGCTAAGCTCCTTCTACTTTTTACATGAGAATATAAGAAAAAATTATATAATTGTTATTTTTTAGTTCATGGATACCAACTAAAATAAATAATTATATCGTTTTTTCTTATATTCTCGTGGAAAAAGTAGGAGGAGCTTTGAAAAAAGTCTGGTGGAAAGACTTGAAAAACCCTACGTGTGTACGGCCCTTTAGACGAATATTCACCACAGAGACTTAGCAACATTTTCCTATTAGTGTTCTTTAATATGATATAATGAGACCGAATTTGCCTGGTAGCTACCACTCACCACACAAGGTAACTATTCCCCCGTTATCAGTTCTTGCCACCGCTGCCTGGTTGTTGTTGAAGTCTGTTATTTGCATGACTCTGGTGGGGCCATCAGTTACCACCTCTAGGGACAGTATTCCACTGCCTGGTCTCAGTCTCTGCCGGGAAATGGCCTGCTCCAGGGGAATACCTGTGGGGGGGAAAGAATTAGCCCCAAACATTATTCGTTGAGGGTATAGACAATAGAGTTATCTTGCTTCACTTAAAGCTAACCTATAACCCCTCTTGTAAGGGGGGTACAGTTAGGGTAAGTTATGAATTATCGGTCAGTTTCACATCTTCGGTCATATTTCATAACTTAGAATTAATATAAATATCGGTGACCGGTAAATTCCACCCCACTTTACAGGTTAGGTTTGTTAGTAATTGATATTAATCATTTATTAATATTTTATATAATAGCTACTAGGTAACTTGCATTTTCATTGTAGTAAATTAAACCTTTAGTTGGGTTCACAAGCTGTTTATTTTTCACTTCACATGTGATAGAACAGCAGAAAGAACGGTTGTGTGAACGCTCTTTATCAGTTGAGGTGTTTTGATTTTCATCGCAAGATGATTTTCTTCATTATCGCCAATGCAACAGCGATATTAATTGTAAGATGATGTCATATAGTACTAATTGTTATTCTTACTTTATTGTAAATTAGGTATTTCAACTTTAAGTAAAAGTGGTGTAAAATGTTTTTAGACCAAAATTTTTTTTTTTTTCTATACCTTTTAGCTACATGATTTTTTTTGACCATGTTTTGAAGGGGATGAGGGGGACTATTGCACAGGGTTGGAAAAATGGCGGTATCTATGCCTTTTTTACATGGAGAGATTTTGATCACGGAAGTTTTTGTCCTATAATCGAAACAAAAACTTATAAGCAAAAAGCAAAAACATTGAATCAATCATCAAGTGTCTCTGCCAGTCGACCCCCTCCACACCTCTTTCAACCATTGTTGTAAGATCATATACTGCAGTTTCATGTTAAAAAAGGAATTAACATTAACTTGCTCAACATTTAAACTTCGAAATGAATTACCCAACTAGGAATATTTGTATTTTTGTCTATGAGGATAAAGTTTCAAAAATTAACTTGAGCTACCTCTAAATATTGTCCAATTGTCTCAGGATATTGTCTGAGTTAGTTCTTCATAGTTATGCAGCATTTAACAAATGACCAACTGAAAATAGAATCTTGGGCTTTTTATTATCATCCTAATGATCATTGTCACTGGGGTGGAATATACCTGGGGTGGAATATACCGGGGCGGAATATATCTGGGGTGGGATATACCTGGGGTGGAATATACCGGGGTGGGATATACCTGGGGTGGGATATACCTGGGGTGGAATATACCTGGGGTGGAATATACCTGGGGTGGGATATACATGGGGTGGGATATACCTGGGGTGGGATATACCTGGGGTGGAATATACCTGGGGTGGAATATACATGGGGTGGAATATACATGGGGTGGGATATACCTGGGGTGGGATATACCTGGGGTGGGATATACCTGGGGTGGGATATACCTGGGGTGGGATATACCTGGGGTGGGATATACCTGGGGTGGAATTTACCGGGGTGGAATTTACCGGGGAGGAAGATACCTAGAACCTAAATATCGTATATATAATCAGTTAATAAATGAGTTGAAGTAAATTTAAAAATTAGATTTTTTTCATGTAGCTATCAATTCTACCACCGTCATTGCTTAAGATTGTACGTGTACGATATTTATATTAATTCAAACTTGGGTACACTTTTTTGTGGGTTACCTTGTATAATTAAAAATATACCTATATATTTTAATTGGTATCCATGATACCTGCACACTGCACAGTCCTATCTATCAACTATGTAAACCCGGGTTCTGCAAAATTATTAGACAGGACTGTGCAGGTCCTATCTGGTGCAGATATCGTGGATACCAATTAAAATAATTATTATTGTATCGTTTCTCTTACATGACTGAAGATATGAAGCTGATCGATAATTTGGTGACGAATATTATGAACACAAACGTGACAAACGCACGACGGGCTATATTATATAAAAGGATTTATTGATAAAAACATAAAACATGTAATCCTCAAGCTCTTCTATAATTTCCACCAACAGGTAAGTAATAAGGCTTTTGAAATGAATAGTTCAATATTATTATGCTAATGATGTTCTCGAATAAGTCGTTTAAGTTAAGGTATAGAAAGCTGCATCGGGCCTTTAAATTTGTTATGCTATGGGAATAGAAGATGGATCACTGACTCACCTGCTGGACCAATGCGACAGTATTCAACACTCTGAGAAGGTCCTAGAACCACGCTGTTCCCTACAGAGAAAAATGTATGTATTAGAAACTACTTAATAGCTATAATCAACAGAAAAACTTAAATAGCTAACATATGAAACTTGAATAAAATGAGAAACATTAAAAACATAGGAAAAAATAATAACTTTCACATTTTCGTTCAGAAAAATGAATTGCTTGAGAGTGTTAAATATACCGAAAGGTAATTAGTTACTAGTAGTTAAATGTATAACCAAATTATGTATTTTTACGTACAGAAATTGTGACAGAATATTTATGCAATAGATAGTATCGTGCACGGCATATTGAAGATCAAAACTAATCTTTCCGATGGATAACCTTTTTAATAAGTTAAAGGAAATACTTCATTTTTCTTAGTCCTTTTGGGTATTTCAAAATCTCAAGTCATTATGTGGTATAGCCTACATTTATTTGTGCGCCTCTTGTTGACAGAATATGATTATATTGAACAAAATATAGACATTATTTGATGTTTTTCTAATGTCCTCCCAAAAAGACGGTGGACATTCAAGGGGGTTAACTTAATAATAATATTAATAGGTTAACCAATGATAGGATAATAATATTAATATTTATATATTAATACAAAAGGGTTAATTTGATGTTAGTGTAAGTAGGTTTATAGTATAATTATGAAATAGATATTATTTCAATGTCTTATTCCATTAATCTTAATAGATATTATTTTAATGTCTTATTCCATTAATCTTAATAGATATTATTCCAATGTCTTATTCCATTAATCTTAATAGATATTATTTTAATGTCTTATTCCATTAATCTTAATAGATATTATTTTAATGTCTTATTCCATTAATCTTAATAGATATTATTCCAATGTCTTATTCCATTAATAGTAATAGATATTATTTCAATGTCTTATTCCATTAATAGTAATAGATATTATTTTAATGTCTTATTCCACTAATCTTAATAGATATTGTTTATTGTCTTATTCCATTAATAGTAATAGATATTATTTAATGTCTTATTCCATTAATCTTAATAGATATTATTTAATGTCTTATTCCATTAATCTTAAGTTAATGTTAGTGTAAACATATGTACGTACAAGGTCTCCAGCATCTTTCAGCGTCATCTTTCTCTGCAGAATAAATTGAATGGAAGTGTTGGAATGATGTAATTTTAACAAATGCCAAATAATTATAAAAAACTTTTAAATCAGTTGAAAAATAATACCTATGGAGCTATAAATAGACACCAAAGAAATATATAGTCGCTCAAAATAAAAATTCTTTAGGAGAAGAATAGTTGCCTATTTCAAAATGGGTAAGTTACAAATCATCGGTCGGGTTCACATCTTCGGTCGTATGAGAAAAAACGATATATAAATTATTATTCAATTTGAATCTTGATTTATAGTATCCATGATACCTGCAGGTATCATGGATACAATTATTATTATTATATTGTGTTTGTAATATGACCGATAATTCGTAACTAATCCTAAATCTCATAATTTTGAGCATAGGTTAGTTGCACATACCAGCATTCAGTCCAAGAAATCCATCCTTGGCCTGCACGTACAGGCGGTGGTGTTTGCAGCTCAGTCTGCCGTCCTCTGTGAACTGCCAGGTCTGCGTCATCTGCCGGCGTGGGTCAGGTTTGCGCAGCATCAGGGGGGAGTAAGAGTGGGGCTGTGGAGCAGAGGTGCTGATATCGAGCACCTGAAAACAACATACGGTAACTAACAATACTATTAATGCTTTACTGATACCACCTGTATCGGTAGTATTCAGTTAAATCGGCTAATTTTTTAGGGAATTTGTATCGGTGAATTTTAGGCGTCGGTATGATGGTACTGGCAGAGTAACATTAGATACCAAGTATTGGTATCAGTTATAATTATGGCGCTAGTGACATCTAGCTATGTAACGGCAGATTATTAATACCAAGTATCGGTACTCATATCGTTATCGGTAATAATTATTATATCGGTATCAGTACAGACTTAAATAAAATAGATAAAAAATTAATAAGCGTTCCTTTCTGATTCAAAGGCCAAATTTCTGAAGTCAAAAGAAAATTAAGAAGCTACAAGGGACTGGAAGACGCAGTCAGGAAGGAAAGTGGCTCACCAATTTCTAGTCAGTGACAAAGATAAAATAAATGTAAGTAGCAAGCTACTAATATTTTAGATGAAAGTTGATAATAAATTCAAATATTCTTTTAGAATCATTACAACAGCAATCAATAGAGATATATAAAAAATATGGATGCATATTATTATGATTTATTAAGATTATTATGACTTATCAAGTTTATTATGGTTCTCAATAAGTTTTATTATTTATAACTATTATTAACCCTATTAGAACCAGGAAGGGAGGGGGGGGGTGATGATTAGATGATCCAACAGCAGTGGAACTCCTCTATAGTGAACGAGTAAAGTAGCTAGCCTAAATACTGAACAAATTTTCTTCAATCTATATTGATCATCTATCAGAATATTCCAAACAAACATTGCTAAATAAATCCGACTAACCATAGCATTGACGTCCTCTTTTCTTGGTCTTAGGGGCTCCACAGGGGGTGAGGACCCCTCATGCTGCAGTTTCCCTGTTGATGTCATACACCACAACTGACTTCTCTGCCCCATTTGTTTGCGGGCCAAAATGATCTTATTTCCCTCCACCACATCTAGGACCAACTGCTGTGCCTCTAGAGAGTTGGAGTCGAGGCAGAGTGCGGGGGAGTCACCATCTGGGGTGCTGCTGTCGCTAAAAACAGAAAATTAGGAGTAGCTATTTATAACATAATATATAGCTAGCTAACAATATCACGAAGCTACAAACGTTACTCACCTAGGGAAGGCAGTTACTCACCTAGGGAAGGCAGTTACTCACCTAGGGAAGGTAGTTACTCACCTAGGGAAGGTAGTTACTCACCTAGGGAAGGTAGTTACTCACCTAGGGATGGTAGTTACTCACCTAGGGAAGGCAGTTACTCACCTAGGGAAGGCAGTTACTCACCTAGGGAAGGCAGTTACTCATCTAGGGAAGGCAGTTACTCACCTAGGGAAGGCAGTTACTCACCTAGGGAAGGCAGTTACTCACCTAGGGAAGGCAGTTACTCACCTAGGGAAGGTAGTTACTCATCTAGGGATGGTAGTTACTCACCTAGGGAAGGTAGTTACTCACCTAGGGATGGTAGTTACTCACCTAGGGAAGGCAGTTACTCACCTAGGGAAGGCAGTTACTCACCTAGGGAAGGAAGTTACTCATCTAGGGAAGGCAGTTACTCACCTAGGGAAAGCAGTTACTCACCTAGGGAAGGCAGTTACTCACCTAGGGAAGGTAGTTACTCATCTAGGGAAGGTAGTTACTCACCTAGGGAAGGTAGTTACTCACCTAGGGAAGGTTCCAGTGAATGCTATGTAAATAAAGTTCTCGTATGTCAACTGTGCCCCTTTTCTCAGTTCGTTCAGGTTGTAGGTGGCAGAGTCTCCCCCGGGGGCAATGCAGGTGAGGTGGGGGGGCAGGGTGGGCTCATCCCAAGAGTAAGGGGAGGAGCAGTGGGGCTTGATGATGCTACGGACATATTGGTGCTGCGTACCAGTCTGAAAAAAAAACAAACAGTAGTGATATGGTATAAATTTTACTAAATGTTTTTTAGATTTCCTTTTTTAGATTTTACTTTTTAGATTTCCCAGGTCTTTCCTAGAATAGAGGCACATAATATCTACTATTATTTTAACATCTTTATTTATCAATTTATTAAAGGCACAATATTTAATATCATATTGGTTATCATTATCATATTGGTTAAGTAAATGCGGATTTTGAGCCACTTCAATTTTAGGTCTTACAGACTTTGTACAAAGTTAACATTTTAATATATTATTTAGATTGCATTATAAATGAGATATAATTATAAAAAAATAATAAAATGATGGTATTTCAGAAAATAAGGAAGTGGCTCAAAATTGAATATTTGATTTTGAGCCACTTTTCAAAAATACCTACTAAATGACATTTTGTCAACAGGAAATATATGTATTATGATTATAAATAAATAGAGCACAAAAAAAAAATAAAAAAAATTTCAGTTTAATGGATATTAAAAAACAGTGGCTCGTATCGAACATAGACCTCCATTGAAATAGCAAATTGAGCCACTTCAACAAATATTCTAATCAAGCTAAATTTCATGTTTTCCTTGTGAAAACACGCGTATTCATTGTAATTCAAGATGTGCTAATGAGAAAGAATTAATAAACATTGTGTAATATCATTGATAACGAGAAAATAATCATTAGTGGCTCAGAATTCCTCTACTAGCGATATATTTCTATTCTGAGTCACTAGAATGCAATGTTATATTTTCTTCCCTAAAAGTGCTAAACCATATCTTTAGATCCTTAAAGAGTATTATTTATGCGTGCAACTAGACCATATTAGCATATATTTATCCGTAATGAATCGGAAAACTTGAAAAATGTCTATCTATAAATAATTCACTACCTAGTAGCTCAAAATGCGTGGATAGGGACAACATTTCAATTTGGAGCCACTAGAATGATATCTTTTAATTTCTGCCCTAAAAGTGCTAAACCATATCTTTAGATCCTTAAAGATTATTATTTATGTGGCAAACTATACCTTATTAGTAAATATTTATCAGTAATGAATCGATCAACTATGTAACAGTCATTCTATAAACACTTCACTACCTTCTGGTTCAAAAATGCGTGGATAGGCACAACATTTCAATTCTGAGCCACTAGAATGATATCTTTTAATTTGTGTCCTGAAAATGCTAAACCATATCTTTAGATCCTTAAAGATTATTAATGTACCCAACTATACCTTATTAGTATATATTTATCAGTAATGAATCGATTAACTTTGTAACTGTCTTTCTATATATACTTCACTACCTTCTGGTTCAAAATACGTGGATAGGCACAACATTTAAATTCTGAGCCACTAGAATGGTATCTTTTAATTTCTGCCCTAAAAGTGCTAAACCATATCTATAGTTCCTTAAAGATTATTATTAATGTGCCCAATTATACATTATTAGTAGATATTCATCAGTAATGAATCTATCAACTTTGTAACAGTCTTTCTATAAATACTTCACTACCTTCTGGTTCAAAATACGTGGATAGGCACAACATTTAAATTCTGAGCCACTAGAATGGTATCTTTTAATTTCTGCCCTAAAAGTGCTAAACCATATCTTTAGTTCCTTAAAGATTATTATTAATGTGACCAATTACGCATCATTAGTAGATATTTATCAGTAATGAATCAATCAACTTTGTAACAGTCTTTCTATAAATACTTCACTACCTTCTGGTTCAAAATACGTGGATAGGCACAACATTTAAATTCTGAGCCACTAGAATGATATCTTTTAATTTCTGCTCTAAAAGTGCTAAACCATATCTTTAGTTCCTTAAAGATTATTATTAATGTACCAAACTATACCTTATTAGTAGATATTTATCAGTAATGAATCTATCAACTTTGTAACAGTCTTTCTATAAATACTTCACTACCTTCTGGTTCAAAATACGTGGATAGGCACAACATTTAAATTCAGAGCCACTAGAATGGTATCTTTCTAATTTCTGCCCTAAAAGTGCTAAACCATATCTATAGTTCCTTAAAGATTATTATTAATGTGCCCAATTATACATTATTAGTAGATATTTATCAGTAATGAATCTATCAACTTTGTAACAGTCTTTCTATAAATACTTCACTACCTTCTGGTTCAATATACGTGGATAGGCACAACATTTGAATTCAGAGCCACTAGAATGGTATCTTTTAATTTCTGCCCTAAAAGTGCTAAACCATATCTTTAGTTCCTTAAAGATTATTATTAATGTGCCCAATTATACATTATTAGTAGATATTTATCAGTAATGAATCTATCAACTTTGTAACAGTCTTTCTATAAATACTTCACTACCTTCTGGTTCAAAATACGTGGATAGGCACAACATTTAAATTCTGAGCCACTAGAATGGTATGTTTTAATTTCTGCCCTAAAAGTGCTAAACCATATCTTTAGTTCCTTAAAGATTATTATTAATGTGACCAATTATGCATTATTAGTAGATATTTATCAGTAATGAATCGATAAACTTTGTAACAGTCTTTCTATAAGAACTTCACTACCTTCTGGTTCAAAATACGTGAATAGGCACAACATTCAAATTCTGAGCCCACTAGAATGATATCTTTTAATTTCTGCCCTGAAAGTGCTAAACCATATATTTAG
>CANNZV010003975.1:29985-102406 GCA_947561585.1 Caprella mutica
ATTAGAAAAAGGAAGTTCTCTTTGCTCTAAAAATACAAATTGTTTATCATGAAAATTCCAGCCAGAAGCACAAGCAAAAAGGCTTATCGTAAAAAGTAAAATAAAAGAGAGTATCTTTAAAATCATAAGTTATCCTTGATTAGGTGGTTTAAATTATATCTATTTTTATAAGAGTATCTATAAAAAATGATTTCATTAAAAGGGTTTTTGGCTAATGAAAAAAAGTCATTTATAGCTATAGCTAAGTCTTTTTCTAAGCTTTGTTCAAACCTAAAAATATCATCTTTATATATGTACTTTTTTTGAAAATACATACTTTTTTTAGCTCTATAAAAGTTTGTATCTATTTTGCTAAAGTTCTCTTTAAAATTCTCTTCTTTTAAGCTTCAAATATATCTAAAGGCATATTTTTTCTAAATCTAATGGCTTGATTATATAAAGGAAGTGCAAGCTTTAATCTTAAAGAGTACTCATCAAAGTTATAGTGATATTTTTTAGCAATGCCATTATTTAAAATAGAGTTTTTAGTTTTAATATCTGTGATATTTGACATATTGTAGTACATCAAAACCCCATAATCAACAGGTGGTACTCCTGTTTTTGCATAGTATTTTATTTGATGAAGTCTTATTGTTGCACTTATTTTTTTACTAGATTTAGTTTTTAGCTCTTTTAATAAATCAAAATAGTTTGCTTTACTTAAAAGTGACCAGTCGCAATCTATTTGAAGCTCAGAAAAATCATAATCTCTTATTTGCTCTAATATAAGTTTACTTATGTTTTTGTAGTTTATATTTTTCATAGCTTCATTTGTGATATAAACAGTGGGTATGAAGTTTTTTGGTGCTTTATTTATAAATCTTGTTTTTTTAAACTCTAATTTTTTTGAGTATGAGATATCTAAGACTTTTATATAAAGTTTTTCTTTTACATCCTTTTCTTTGAAGCTATTCTTCCAATGATAAAAAGACACTTCTATTTTTGGCTTTTGAGTGAATATAAAATATGAACTTATAATAGCTATCAAAACAGCTATTAATATCAGTAATCTAGAAGGCATCAACTTTTTTTACTCTATTTTTTTTAAGCCACTCTTCTTGTAAATCTTCATCTTTTTATCACTTGTTTTTTTAGCATATCTAGGTTTTGCAATTGAACTTACTGCATCACCTTCTTTGTAAGTATAATCAAGATTTAAAGAGGCTAAATCAATAGCCTTTTTAACCCTTGTAGCTGCGACATAGTAGATATTTAACTCTTCGTTTATTCGCAAGTGAGATAGTTTACTTTTTGGATTGCTTATCTCTTTTTTTGTAATAAAATCATTTGTCATTAAAACTTGCTCATACTCTAAACCTTTTGATTTATGAGTTGTTGTGAATATAATATCGGCTTCTTCTTTATTTGTAGTAAGTCTATCTTTGATTTTTTTATTTATATCAAAGATGTTATCTCCGTAAGTATTGATAAACTTTATGATATTTAAATAATCTTGGTTTTTTGTATCTTTTGCAAACTGTTCTAAACTCATAGATTGATTCAAAGTCTTTGATTTCATCTAAGGTAACCTTGTCGTTTTTTTTCTCTTTTAGATAAAAAATAGAGTAAACAGTTTGATTCATAAATGAATAAGAGTTATATCCACCCTCAAAGTAAAACTTTTTATCTGAGTGTATATGCTGTACTAACTCTTGAATAAGACCAAAGGTTGACCTTGAGATAATAGTATATTGTTTATCTTCATCAATACAATCTCTATGAAAAGAAGTCTTTGAGTCAATACCTGAAATATTTAAAGGTTTAGTGCTATTTTTTTCATAAAGGCTGTTGATTCTTCTTTGTAAATCTTTTGCGTATTCATTTGAAAATCTAAAACTTTTTGTAAGCTTGTAGCTTGGTAAATCTATCTTATTTAAGGCATTTATGGCATATCTAAAAGAGTAGATTTGCTGAAAAGAATCCCCAACATAAACCCTTCTACAATTTTGTGATTCAACTATTCCTATCATAACATCTGAAATATCTTGTGCTTCATCCACTAAAATTAAATCATATCCTAGATTTGAGCTGATTTTTTTGTTTAGGTAAAACATCTTTAGATAAAAGTCATGGGTTGCATCTATTTGTTTGTTTTTCATAGATGATAAGATATGTTTTAGATGGGCTAAAACTCTTGAAGTATCTTTGTTTATAAGCTCTAAAATCTTTGCACTTAAATCTGATTGTTTTTTATAGTTTTCAATAAGTTTTAAATCAAGTGCTATTAGTGAACTGTTACAGTAGAAGTTTACTAAGTCTTTCATAAGTGCTATGTATTCAGGAATAGGGTAGTAGTTGTTTCTTTGATTTACTGTCTGCTCAAAAGAGCATAAAACTCTCTCAATTACTTGTACTTTTAAATCATGGGCAAGAGTGTATCTATATGCTTCTATTTTATTGTAAGCAAGAGAGTGAATAGTACTTATACTCATGTTTGATAGTTCATATTCACTTAGCTTTTTTTGGATGGATTGTTGAAGAGATTTGTTGTATGCTAGATATAAAATCTTTAGATGTTTGTTTTGTTTTGCATATTCTAAAAGAGTTGTTGTTTTCCCACTACCTGCAACTGCGTTTATTTTAAAAGATGGCTCTTTTGAGTTTATAATCTCTTCTTGTTCTTTTGTATAATTCATTTATATTAAGCTAATCCCTCTATCAATATTTTAAATCCTAAAGCTATTAAAATAAAACCACCTAAATACTCAGCTTTATCTTCTAAATAAGCACCTAAGTATTTACCCACATAAACAGCAACTATACATAAAGCAAAAGTTATAAGTGTGATTAGGCTAACTGCATAAAAAATATCAGTATTTGAAAAAGAGAACGTAACACCAACAGCAAGTGCATCAATAGATGTGGCAACTGCTAAAATAAAAAGTGTTTTGGTTTTTAAATCTTTTACTTCATCTTCAAAGTCATCTTGCCTTGCTTCTTGTATCATTTTATAACCTAAAAATACTAAAATTACAAAAGCGATATAGTGATCTATACTATCCACAAAATCTGCAAATAAAGCACCTAGATAGTATCCTATTAGAGGCATCAAACCTTGAGCTATACCAAAAAAAGCTGCTATTTTTATTGTGTTTGAAAAGTTTATATTTTTATATTTACTTCCACTAGCTATAGATACTGCAACACTATCCATAGCTAATGCAATTGCAATAAGTACAAGTTCCATTTTTTATCCTAAATTTTTATAAGATTGGAATTGTACTTATTTTATAATTAAAGCAGTGTTAGCTAGGCTAATACTCTTTTGTTTCCATCTTTTTTAATATTTGAGAAGTTGTCTAAATAATCAAGATAAGTAATAAGATATTTTCTACTTAAAGGATGTCTTTCTTTGAAGTTTGAAATCTCAATAAATCCATCTTCTTGGATTATACTTTTCATTTGTCTTACTATACTATCTAGACTTTCACTATGAATAAAAAGATTATGTTGAAGTCTAATTACAAGTTTTTTTGAAGTTAAAAACTTAAGTATATTATCTCCAAGTTTTCTATCTAAGTCTAAATCATCATAGATATTATAAGGAGCAGTTGGTGTGATATGCTCTTTTTTAAGTCTTTCTAAAACTATACTTTTTAGTTTGTCTTCATAATCTTCTTCTATATCTTTACTTTTATAAAGTTTGTTGTTTTTAACTAAAAAACCTTCATCAACTAAGTGTGTTAAAGCATCTTCGATGAAGCTTTCACTTGCCCATTTGATTCTAAGATTTATAGAAGCTGGTGAAAGTAGGGCGTATTTGTTTTTCGTATAAATCTCTTTGATAAAGTCAATAATAACTTGTTTTGTTTCAATAGGATAAATCGTAAGCTCTTCTTTATCTATATATACATCTTCTAAATTATTAGCAAACTCGATAGCCTCTTCATGACTTAAAGCAAATCTTTGTGAAGATGAAATAAGACCTAAACCTTTTTTATGGGCTTCAAGAAGTTTTTTATAAGCATGAGTAAAGTTCTCTTCTTTTAGAGCTTCTAAAAGTTCTCTTTTTTGGTTTTTTTTCATAGGATCTGCTATAGGATTTAGAACCTTTCCACCTGCAATAGTATCATTTCCTAATCTTAAGATGATTTTTTCACCAAAAATAGTATGTAGTTTTTCATCAGCTTTTATAGTTGCAAAGCCTTCTTTTAAGCTAGTCGTAGAATCAAAAAGTAAAACCCTAACTTCAAGCTTTTTAGAACCTATGAAAAGTGTATATTTTTGATTGTGTTTTAACTCTTTTTGCTTTAAAGTGTTAAAAGAAATATCAATCATATCAAAGCCTCTTAAAAAGCCTTTTTTACTAAGTAAATCACCTTTTTGAATAGCATTTGCATTTATACCTTGTAAGTTTAAAGCAGCTCTGTTTGAGATGTTTGCTTCTAGGGCATTTTCATTGTGTACTTGGATGTTTTTGATTTTGATTTGTTTTTCACCTTGACATAAAAAAACTTTTTCATTTAATTCACAAGGTTTCCCTAAAACTGTACCTGTAACAACAGTACCTATACCTTTTGGAGAGAACACTCTATCTACATAATACCTAAAGAAATTTTCTTCTTTTTTTGCTTTATTTTTTATACTAAAAAGTTTATCTTTTAAAGTCTCTATTGAATCAGGCTCAAAAACTGATACAGCTTGAATAAAGTTTATATCAAAATCATACTCACCAAAAAACTCTTCTATTCTTTTTTCTTGTTTTTCTAAGTCATCTTGTGATACTAAATCTTTTTTAGTTATCACAATAACTACATCTTTGATACCTAAAAGATTGATAATCTCAATATGCTCAACAGTTTGAGGCATGATACCTTCTTGGGCACTAATAGCAAACATAACACAGTTAAATCCAAAAGCACCTGCAATCATATTTTTGATAAGTTTTTCATGCCCTGGTACATCAATAAAAGCTATGTTTTGTTGACCTTTTGAAAGATTTGAAAAAGACAAATCAATAGTAATACCTCTTTGTTGTTCCTCTTTTGTAGAGTCACCTTCATAACCGTTTAAAGCTTTGATTAAAGCAGTTTTACCATGGTCAATATGTCCTGCTGTTCCTATAATAATATTTGACATTAGTTAAAAACTCCTCTTATAATTTCTTGTATTTCTTTTATTTCATGCTCTTGAATACTTCTAAAGTCTATTAGAACTTTTTCATTTTCTATTCTTATTATCAAGTTTTGTTTTCTAAGAAGTTTTTCTATTTTGTTTGCTTTATAGTCTTTGTACTCTAAAGTAAGGGCGATAGTTGGTATCTTTTTGTTTGGAGTAGTTCCTCCACCTATTAAAGATTGTGTTTTTATGACTTCACACTTACAAATATCTTCTATACTTTGTTTTAGAGTATTTGCTCTTTGCTCTAAAGTCTTAACATCTTCATGTAACATCTTCAAAGTAGGGATGTCTTGTGTTTGACCTTTTAGATACGAAGTAAGATTGTCTTCAAGTATTGCTAAAGTGATTTTATCAACTCTTAGCATTCTTAGAAGTTGGTTTTTTTTGATTTTTGCAATTAGCTCTTTTTTACCAACTATGATACCAGCTTGAACACTTCCTAGAAGTTTATCTCCTGAGAAACTAAGTAAGCTTGGTTTATGTTTCATATATTTTATAAGTGATGGTTCGCTTAAATCAAGATTGTAAGGTAAGTCTATCATATGACCACTTCCCATATCATAGTAATCTATCACATTATGTTCTTGGGCTACTTTTATGATCTCTTCATAAGAAACTTCTGATGTAAAACCTTCAATAGAGTAGTTTGATTTATGAACTTTCATAAGCATAGATGTATCTTCATCAATAGCATTTTTCATAGTCTCTAAGGTGAGTTTTGTTTGTAGTACCTATCTCTTTTAGTTTTGCACCACTTTGGCTCATAACCTCAGGAACTCTAAAACTTCCACCAATTTCCACAAGCTCGCCTCGACTAACAACTACATCTTTGTTTTTAGCAAAAGTATTTAGTATCAAAAATACAGCACTAGCATTGTTGTTTACAACAACTGCATCTTCACAACCTGTAAGAGCTTGAAGAGTAGATACAATATGCTCATATCTTTCACCTCTTTTTCCTTCTTGAAGAGAATACTCTAAGTTGTTGTATGAAGTAGCAACTTTTTTTGCTCTATCAAAACTATCAGGATTTATCAAAGACCTACCTAAGTTTGTATGTACGATAATACCTGTAGCATTTATAACTTTTTGAAGTGAAGGTTTTGTGATATTTTGGTACTTTTTAAGTACGTCATTTATGATGTCATCTTGTGTAAAATCTTGGATTTTTTCATCTAAGATATCTTGTCTATACTGATTTATAGTATCTTTACTGATACTTGTAATCAACTGTTTTGAAAGCTCTTCAAAAGCTTTGTTGTTGACAAACTTGTCAACCTTTGGAAGGTTCTTAAGTAAACCCATATTTACCCTTTCAGATAGTTTTAAAATAAAATGGTGTAAGATTTCAATTCTTTTAAGCGGGGGGTATGTGATCCTGGTGGACACCGCAGGCTTCAACCCTGATCGGAGGTTCGTGTGTACGCGCCTCGGTAGGTTCGATTCCTACACCTTCTCGCCATTATTTAAATGGCTATACTCCCCTTAAAATCATACTTTCTTACAAAATAATTCAGAGATTTTATCTAATATATAATTCATTTTAACTTAATAAAATGGTAAAATTTATTTTACTTTTTGTCAAAATATGCTTTCCTATAAATGTCCAGTTTTTACAAAGATAATAGTTTCTTCTTTTACAAAGGGAAAATGCTCACTTAAATGAGGACTTCTTATCCAAGAACCTTTTGGATAGTTTCCATATTCATCCATAAATATACCTTCTAGCACAAGTATTTCTTCACCTCCCCAGTGTTTATGAGGAATAAACTTTTCATCTTTTGGCCATTTAACTAGTGCTGTTTGAACATCAAGAGGCATTACTTTTAGATTGCCTTGTCCTTCTAACCATTGTGAGGTTTCAGTATCAATAATGATTTCTTCTTCATCAGAAAAATGATTTGTCTTTCTAAAAAAATACACAATTATCATCTGTCTTTACAAAGGATTCATTTTCGCTATTTAGTTTTAGGTAGGTTCCTTTAGGAAACTTTCCATATTCGTTTATGTATGTACCTTCAAGAACAAATATTTCTACACTATTTATTTTTGTTTCTTGATTTAAGGTAGAGTTTTTTTTGTAGTTTGATTAGAGATGTTTCTTCTTCATCTTTTGTTGATAAAACTTTTTTTAAATACATTTTGAGTATCTATTTGCCATTCTAGATTGTTTGTATCTATTAAAGCTTTTTTTTCATAGTCACTATTCATGTAATCCTAAGAATTTATATCGTTGTTGTATTTTAATCTTTATTTCCTTAGCTTGTAAATAAAAGACTAAAAAATATAAATTTTGATTAAAAAATATACAGAGAATTGATTGATAAAAATTTAGTTTTTATTTTTATAATAAAAATAATTTTAAAAGCCAAATTTTTGCTTAAAATAACTAATTATATAACGATTAAATATTAATTAAAATAATCTATAAATTAATTTTTAAAATTTATAAATAAATAAAATAACTCTCATAGTCCCCTTAAATAAGGCAAATTTGAGATATATAATTAAAGATGATAAATAGTTTATCCATAGCATTAAGATAGCATTGTAAATTAGACAAATAATACTCCCATTAACTAGTTATTTTTACAATTCTTTTGTTTATTTTATTGGTTTTAGATCAAAATTTAGCTATAATATAATGAAGTACGTAATATACTCAAAAAATCTTAAGGAGATAAACATAATGTTTAAAAAAATTGTACCTATAACTTTGAATAATCACAAAGATTTAAAAGTAAAGCAAATTGATAACTTTAATTTCGTAAGTGATATTCACTTAGCTTCTGTGATGGTTCACGAATTCTCAAGAGCTGCTGCTACATACCCAATCGTTTTCTTAGAAGATAAAGCAAATGATAAATTTAGACCAGTTGTTATGTTAGGACTTGAAGCAGGTGAAAATCTATTTGTTCAAGAAGGTAAATGGAAGGCATCTTACATTCCTGCAATTGTTAGAAGATATCCTTTCGCACTTTCTAAAACAGGTGATGAAGATAGATACGTAATTTGTATTGATGAAGATAGTGAATTTGTTAACAATGACGAAGGTCAAGCTATATTCAAAGAAGACGGTACAGCTGATGAAGTAATGGATAGAGTAAAAAAATACTTAACTGAACTTCAGCAAATGGATTTATTTACTGATAAGTTTTGTGAGGATATGAAGTCTGAAAACATGTTTACACCTCTTAACATGAAAGTTAGAGTTGGTGATGAAATCAAAAATGTTGGTGGAGCTTATGTAATCAATGAAGAAAGATTTAATGACTTAAACAATGAAAAATTTGTTGAATTAAGAGAGAAGAAATATATTCCAGTTATTTACTCTCATTTAAGTTCATTAGCTCAAATTGAAAGATTATTAACTTTCAAAGATACGTCAAGAGCTGTTACTGAAAAAATCGAAGAAAGATTTGAAGAAGTAAAATAAACAGAAAGTCAGAAGATAGTTTATAGTGCACAAAGTTTTGCTTTGTGTACTAGTAAGTTATCAATCATCAAGAAAAAGGATATATTATGAAAAGACCAAGTGGATTAAATAATTTACATAGAAGATACCAAAGAAGTCAAGAGAAACTACAAGCTAAAAAACAAAAAAAACTATTCAAAGAAGGAAATAGTTTATTTGAAATAGAACCTTTAGAGCAAAGGACACTATTATCTGCTGATCCTTTACTTGGTGCAGGTTCTGCTGCAGTTATTTTAAATGATAATGAAAATAAATACCAAGAAACACAAACAATAATCCTTGATGATACTTTAAATGAAAAAGAAACAGTTGTAAAAGATTTAACAACTAAAGATAACTCTTTCTTACTTGATGCAAAACTTATAGACTTTAATAATATATCTGAAATACTAATTGATGATGAAATCCTAGGGGGAAGTGGTACTATCGAAGCTGATGTTGTAAACTATAACATTGTAGCTCCTGGTTACTCTCCAGGTATCCAAAATATTACTGGTGATTATACACAAGATAGTAGCGGTACCCTTCAAATAGAAATTGGTGGACTTGATAACTCTGATACTGATAATCCTGAATATGACCAATTAAATGCTTCTGGAAATATTGAGCTTGATGGTACTTTAGAAATTACTATGTGGGATGATTTTGCTGCAAATGTAGGGGATGAATTTACTATTATTACAGGTTCAAATATTACAGGTGCATTTACAGATATTACAGGTCTTTACGGATTTAATTCTGATTACTACTTTGATATTGAACAAACAAGTACAGAAGTAAAACTTATCACAAAAGAGTTAGTATCTGGAGATGATTTCAACTTTGTATTAGATACTGTTCCTCAATATGATGAAATAGGAAAAGTTTTAAATGCTGATTATTTAGTATCAGCACAAAATAGTATTGAACTAAATGACATAGATATTCAAGTTTCAGGGTTTGCTGCAAGTGGTAATTTTGCTATTGAAAAAAACACTAATACTATTGAAATTATTGGTTCGGGTGTATCAGTTACTATGAATGCCTCTGATATTTTTGTTGGGGTTGAAAATGCAGATTTAGGAATCATTGTTGATAGTAATAAAAAAGTTGCTTTAGAAGCAAGTGGTGATATTGTATTGGATGGTTTTGATTTTGATTTACCTACTGCACAAAGTATATCTATAAAATTAAATCAAACAGGTACTGAGTACACTTCAGAGACATTAACTATTGGAACTTCATCTTACACTTTTGATAGTATAGCATCTTCTACAACTCTAAAAGAGATAGGAATTACAGGTTTAGATGTAACATTTAGTGATAATATAGTTTTAAAAGGTGACTTTGCTTTTGTAAGTGACACTACAAATAATGTATTTAATGCAATATCATCTAATGCAACAGCTTATATGAGTGCAGGTGATTTTTATGTTGGTGTAAGTAGTGCAAATTTAGGTTTAATGGTAACTGATGAAGGTGTAGTTTTACAAGCAAATGGTGCTTTAGATGTATCTTTAGGTAGTGATATCGTTTTAAGTGCTGCAAATGTTTCATTTGATTATAATGAAACGGCAACAGACTATTTAAATGAAACTATTAGTGTTGGCGCATCAACTTTTACTTTTAACCTTGAGTCTTTACACAAGGCTACAAATATTACGAATGGTTCATTAAATGTATTTGACTTTTTAACAGCTTCAGGAAACTTCTCTTTTACTCAATCAAACGATACTGTAACTTTATCTGATAGTACAAATACTTCAGTAGAATTATTAACTTTAGGTATGACAAATGTAACGGCATTTGCAGGACTAAATGCAAACTCAAGTGATAAAGTAGGTTTTGAACTTTCTAATTTAGACCTTGCTTTAGTATTTGCTGCTGATACAAAAAACAATGCAAGAAAGTGGACGGCTTTACAAGCTAGTTCTAATAGTATTTCATTTGTAGGAAGTGATAAACTAACAATCGAAGCTACATCTACACTTTTAGAAATAAATAGAAGTGCTATTGATGGTACATTAATTGATTTTAAATTAAATCCATTAACAATACAAGTAGGTACAGACTCTTTATCTTTAACAATGGATGCAAGTGAAGGTGAACTTTTAAGAGTTTCAGGAGATATGATTATAAACATAAGTGATTTCTTCATCTTTGAAGGAAGTGTTTATTTTAGTAAATCAACTACAAGTGTAACTTTAACAGACGATAGTATTGTAAGTGTTGATAATTTAACTTTAGCTATGAATGGTGTAGATGCATTTGCTGGTTTAGATGGTCAAAGCTCAAATAAAGTTGGTTTAGACTTAGAAGGTGTTTCTTTTGCCTACTCAATTATGGCAAGCAAGAGTGTTGCAAGTGATAAATGGACATCGTTTAAAGCTAAAGCAACTGGAGCTTCTTTTGTAGGAATTGATGATGTAACAATTGATGCAAGAGATATTTTAGTAAATGTAAATACTTCTTCAAATGCTGAGTTTGTTGATTATTCAAAGACATCATATAGTGTAGATTTTCAAAATGGAAATAGTATAGAGTTTGATATGCAAGCTGAAATTATAGAATTAAGTGCTGATATAACATTTAATTTATATGATTTTTTAGTTATTGACGGTGGCTTTGCTATTGAAAAATCTACACTAGATGATGTAGTACTAAGTGATGAATCATTAGTTGATGTTGATTTACTTACTATTGGTGCAAATAATTTAACTGCATTTGCTGGATTAAATTATGGAAAAACTGATGAGGTGGGTTTATCTTTAAGTGGTGTTTCTTTTGCTCTTAGTGTAATGAGTGAAAAAACAGCTAATAAAAGAAAATGGTTAGCCCTTCAAGCAACTGCGCAAAACGCAGGTTTAGTTGGTGTAGATGATTTAGTATTAAAAGGAAGTGATTTAAATATATTAATAAATGAAGCTTCTTCAGATGGTACTTTAGTTGACTTTAGTTCTATGAGTTTTGCAGTTGATACAAGTTCTTCAACTTCAATTACCTTAGATATGGACGGAAGTGTAGGGGAGTACTTAAAGGTAAGTGGACACTTCGATGTAAATGTATATAATTTCTTTAGTACAAGTGGTAACTTTGCATTAGAGAAGACAACAGATACAGTAAGCCTAGATAGTGGAGAGAATGTAAATGTAGATTTACTAACAATAGGAGCAGATTCAGTAGATGCCTTTGTTGGAGTAAATGGAGGAAGCAGTGATGCAATAGGGATCCAAGCAACAAATACAAACTTTGCATTAGCAATATTAAATGATAAAACAGTAGAAAGTAATTCACAATGGATATCATTACAAGCAACAGTAGGAAGTGCTGGGTTTGTAGGGATAGATGGATTAAGCCTAAGTGCAAGTAATTTAGATGTACAAATAAATAGAAGTAGTGAAACAGGGTCAGATGCAAGATATGTAGATTATGCAATAAATAATCTAGAAGTAGCAACAGGGACAGACTCAAGCTTTAACTTAACAATGGATGGAAGCCAAAAAGAGTTAACACAAATTAGTGGAGCTATGGATATAAACATCTTTAACTTCTTTAGTGTAAATGGAGAGTTTGCATTAAAGAAATATACAGACTATGATATAAAAACAGTAGATAAAGATGATAGTACAAATACAACAACAATAGAAGAAGTAGATGTATTAACACTAGGAGCATTAGGAGCAAACGCATTCATAGGAATGAATGGAGGAAGTGATGAAGCCCTAGGACTAAGCGCAGCAGGTGTAAACTTTGCCTTAGCAATAATCAATAATAAATCAAATAAAAATGAAAGTTTCACATCACTACAAGCAACAACAAATAATGTAAGCTTCGTAGGAATAGAAGACTTAACAGTAAGCGCAACAGACTTAGCATTAAATATCAACCAAGCGTCAAATACAAATAAAGTAGTAGACTATAAAACAATGGAAGATAATGGTGATGCCTTTGATGTACTAGTAGGAACAAACCAAACAGTAACATTAGATATGGATGGAAGTAGAGGAGAACTACTAGAAGCATCAGGACACCTAGAATTAAACTTATTTAACTTTATAGGATTAGAAGGAAACTTCGGATTTGAGAAATCAGTAAGAGAAGTAACACTAAACTCAGGTGAAAGTATAAAAGTAGATTACCTAGGATTAGGTGGAGAGAATGTAAGTGCATTCGCAGGATTAAATTATAAACAAGCAGATGCAGTAGGATTAAGCTTAGGAGATATGGACTTCGGATTAGCTTTAATGAGTGATAAGAAAGATAATACAAGAAAGTTCACATCATTACAAGCGACAGCATCAAGTGCAGGACTAATCGGAGTAGATGGATTAGTAATAGAAGCGAGTGATTTAGAAGTATATGTAAATCAAGGTATCAAAGTAGATGAGATACCAGATGAGACAATAAAAGAGAATACAATTTTAAAAGTAAGCATCACAGAAGATATAAGAGGTGATGTAGTAATAACAAAAGATGGCTCAAATGAAACACTAAATATCGATGGAAGTGAAACAAATGAGACATTATTAGCAGAGTTAAAAGCAGCATTTGCAAGCTTAGCAGGAACAGACGCCGTAAATGTAGAAGTAAGTGGCGATAAAGTAAATGGATATAAAGTAGAGTTTATAGGAGCATTAGAAGGTGTAAATGTAGAAGGGTTTAGCATTTCAACAACAGCACCAAGTGCAAGTGTAAGTATAACAACTATAGAAGAGGCGAAAGCAGGGGTAGATGAGATAACAAGATTAACAATCGATACTCCTAGAGTTGTTACTGCGCCAATAGACACAGAAATATCTACATTAACTAATACTTCAAGTGGAACAAATGAAATTCAAACAATTACTTTCCATGACCCATATGATGCAGGAACATATACATTATCAAATGGTGTAAGTTCAACTAGTGTTAAATTTGTAGGAAGTCAAACTTTAACAAATCAAACAAATATACAAAAAGCATTAGTAACACTATATGGTGGAACAACAGCAGATTATAAAGTTAAATTTGATTCAAGTTCAAGTGGAAGTCATAAATATTATATTACTTTCCAAGGAACAAAAGCAAATAGTGATATTTCAGAATTAAGTGCAACACCAGATTCTAATATGAAAGCTATTTCTGTTTCTACATATAAAGAAGGAACAGGAACTCTTAGTGAAACACAAGAGTTTAAAGTTTCAACAACAGCAACTGGAAACTATACTTTATCTTTAGATTATAATGGAAATACATATACTACAAGTGCATTAGACTTTAATGCAACAGCAAATGAAATTCAAACAGCATTAACAAATGCGATTTCTTCAATAAGTGGAGCAACTGTTTCTGTAGTAGATTCAGTATCAGGTAAAGAAGATACATATGAAGTTACATTCGCAGGTACATTATCAGGAGTAGATTTACCACTTTTATCAATAAAAACAAATCCAGACGCGACAAGCGCGAGTGGGACGTTTGATATATGGTTTGATGGAGAAAGTAAGCAAACAGTAGCATATTCAACAGATATGAGTGTGTTAGCAAATAATATTCAAACAGCATTAGAAGCAACAAGTACGATGGGTTCAGGAAATGTACAAGTAGAGTATGATGCAACAAATTCAAATGAAACACAAATAAATTTCCTAATAAAAGCGATAGGAACATTAGAAAAGACAGATGTAAGTGATAAGTTCTATACAGATGATAGTAAGCTAAACCTAGCAAGTACAAAACTATACTATGAAGTAGAAGGGTATGCTGATACAGCAGAAGAGCAAAAGTTAGTATTTAATTCAGAGACAGAATATAGTTATACATTAACATATAATGGACAAACAACAAGTGCAATATTATCAAGTGCGACAATATCAGAGATACAAGCTATTATAGATTCAGAGCTAACAAGTGATATAAAAGTAAGTAACTTTAATGGAACAGAATTAGTATTAAGCTTTGAAGGAAGTTTAGCAGGAACAGATGTAGCAACAATAGTAGCAAATGTAGAAGCTAAGACAAGTGAAGCAAGTATAGAAGTAAGTCAAGCAGGATCAACAACAGTAATTGCCGGAAAAGAGGCAAGTGCAATAGTAGTTGATTATAAAGCGATGAATGAGCTATCTGCAACAACAGATGATGATTTCAAAGTATTATCAGGGACAGGTAAATACTTTACCTTAGATATGGACGGAAGTGTAGGGGAGTACTTAAGAGTTGCTGGTAACTTAGAAATTGATGTATTTGGTGCAGTGAAACTTGATGGTGGTTTTGCTCTAGAAAAATACACTAAATCTGATGTTCTTTTATCTGATAACACTACAGTAAATACTAATATGCTTACATTCGGTATTAGTGATGCTAATGGATTAGTAGGATATGACCAAGGTACAGAAGATAAAACAGATGATGTTGGACTTATTTTAAGTGATGTTGATTTTGCACTTGCCATATTAAGTGATAAAACTGTTGCAAGTACTCAAAAGTGGATTACTGCAAATGCAACAGTTGGATCTGTTTCATTTGGTGGTATTTCAGGTTTAGGTATGAGTGTATCTAATTTAAATATTTCTGTAAATAAAGAATCTGTTAATAAAACAGTTGTTGATTATAAAGTTGATGAAAATGATACAACAGGAACAGAACTTTCTGTTTTAACTGGAACAGATAATAAATCAATTGACTTTAATATGGCTGGAAGCAAAGGTGATTTCCTAGAGGTAGCAGGACAAGCGACAATAGACTTGTTTGGAGTAGTAAAAGTAGATGGAGGGTTTGCAGTAAGTAAGTCGGCGAATCAAACAGTATACTTAGCGAAAGATGGAGTTGAGCAAACAGGTGCAGTAGATACAGAGTTAATGACAATAGGATTAACAGGAGCGAATGCACTAGTAGGATATGATCAAGGGACAGAAGCAACTACAGATGATGTAGGATTATTACTGCAAGATGTAGATTTAGCAGTAGCAATGATAAAAGAGAAATCAGGTACAAGAAGCTGGACATCAGTACAAGCTAGTGTAGGGAGTGTAAGTTTCCAAGGAGTACCTGGACTTACAATGTCAGTAGATAAGACAAATGTATTAGTAAATAAACAAGCTACAGACTCAACAGTAGTAAATTATTTAACAAGTGATACAGATACAGTAGGAACAGACTTAAGTGTAGCAGTAGGAACAGATGATAATAGTGTTACACAATATGTAGACTTCAATTTAGATGGAAGTAAGGGTGATTTCTTAGAGGTAGCAGGACAAGCGACAATAGACTTGTTTGGAGTAGTAAAAGTAGATGGAGGGTTTGCAGTAAGTAAGCAAGCAAACCAAACAGTAGACGTTTACAACAAAACTACAGCTAAAAATACATCTGTTAATACTGAATTATTAACATTAGGTCTTTATGGAGTTGATGCTTTAGCAGGTTATGATCAAGGTACTGAAACTAAAGAAGATGATGTTGGTATAGAGTTTAGTGATGTTAATTTAGCAGTTGGAATCTTCAAAGATAAATCAAGTAATAGAACTTGGACAGCAGCATTAGGTAGTGGTGGTGCAGCCTTAAAAGGAATTGATGGATTAACTGCTTCAATTAATAGTTCTGATATTTTAGTAAATAATGCAGCAAGTGATGATACTGTAATAGATTTTGCTAAGATGAAATCTGATGGAAATACTTTCAATGTTGCAACAGGAACAAATGATAGTGGTCTTACACAATATATTGAGTTTGATATAGATGGTAAAAAAGGCTCTCAATTATCAGTTGCTGGTGATATAACTTTACAAATTGCTGACTTTGTTTATATTGATGGTGGATTCGCATTTAGCAAATCTAGTATTCAAACTACACTAACAGGAAAAACAACTTCATTTGATGCGAATGTTATGACCTTTGGATTAAGTGATATGGACCTTTTTGCTGGTGTGAATTACAACACTAGTGAAGCAATTGGTATTGAGGCAACAGGTCTTAACTTAGCTCTTGCAATTATTTCTGAAAAGAAAACATCAGGAAGAGAATGGATAGCTTTAAAAGGTAGTGTATCAACAGCAACATTTAAAGAAAATATTGATGCCTTTGATATGAGTGTTAGTGATATTAATGTTGAGTTTAATATTGCAAGTAGTGTTGATAATTCAACAGTTGACTTTAGTAAGACTGTATTAGAAGTTGCTACTGGACCTAGTTCAAGTTATACATTTACTACAACTGCACAAAGTGTTGCAATTTCTGGTAAGTTAAGTTTAGACATTGATGGTTTTGTTTCATTAGAAGGTGGCTTCTCTTACGAAAAATCTCAAAAAGTAATGAAATTATCTGATGGTTCTGACGTAACTGTAGATGTATTAGCATTTGGTGGTTCAAATATTACTGCATTTGCTGGTGTAAATGGAATAGGTTTTGATTTACAAGATGTAACTTTTGGATTAGCTTTATTAAATGATGTTAATACAAATAGAAACTGGACATCTTTAATTGCTAATGCAAGTAGTGTTAAATTTGAGGGTGTTGATGGTTTAACATTAAGTGCTACTGATTTAGATGTGACAATTAACACTGCAAGTTCTGGTGTTGCTATTGATTATGCGAATAGCTCAAGTAGTGTGAAAATTGGAACATTAGATTTAAGTATGTCTGGACAAACTCTACTTGTTTCAGGTGCTATTGAAATAAATATTTTTGACTTTGTTCAAATAGATGCACAATTAGACTTCTCTAAAAAGTCTGATACAGTTTCTGTTTATGATAATGGTACAACACAAGATGTAGAAGTTGAAATGTTAACTATGGCTGCATTTAATGTTAATGCATTTGCTGGTATGGGAAATGTTGGATTTGAGTTAAAAGAAGCTGATTTTGCGCTTGCAATTATGAGTGAAAAAGTTCAGTCAGGAACAGCTAGATCTTGGACATCATTACAAGCAAATGTAGGTTCAATTGGATTTGTAGGTGTAGATGGATTAGGTATTTCAGGTAATGATATAACTATCGAATACAATAAAACGGCTCTTGATGGTAGTGCAGTTGACACTAGTGTAAATAGTTTAGTGGTTGTATCTCCATTTGATGAGTCTCAAACTGTATCTATTTCTATTGATGGAAGTGAAGGTTCTTATGCCCAAATTGAAGGTAGTTTAAAATTAAGTTTATTTGGTTTCTATGAAAATGATGTTTTCTATACTTTAAGACAATACTTAGAAACAGTTCAACTTTCCGATGGCACAACTACTTCTGTAGCAATGTATAAATTTGCAAAAAGTGGAATTAGTGCAAAAGCAGGAATAGGTGATGTTGGATTTGCAATAGATGATGTTGATATCGGATTTGCTTTATATACTGACGGAACTAGAGGTTGGATTTCTGGAAAAGCTACTGCAAATGAAGTGAGTTTTGGTGGTATTGATGGTGTAGATATTGCAGCAACAAGTGTTGATCTTACTATAAACTCTGCTTGGGATGGAGTTGCTATTGACTATAGCGCTAAAGAAGTTAAAATTTCAGACACTATTACTTTAGATACTTCTATTACAGGTGAAGTGTATAAGATTCAAGGTGATTTAGATGTAAATATCTTTAACTTTTTCACTGTAAATGGAAACTTTGCATTTGAAAAGTCTGTACAAGAAGTAACTTTAGTTGATGGAACAGAGCTTAGTACAAATGCTATGACATTATCAGGTATAAATGTAAATGCTTTTGCAGGTTTAGCCTTTGATGATTATAAAGTTGGTTTTGAATTAACAGGTGTTAATTTTGCTCTTGCTATGTTAGAAAGTAGAGCTAACTCAGCTCACAACTGGACATCTTTAAAAGCTACTGCATTAAATGCTGAATTTGTAGGTGTTGATGGTTTAGAAATTGGTGTAGAAAATCTTGATATTTCATTAAATATGGCAGCTCCAAATATCTCAGGAGTAAACTATTCAGCTTCAAGCTTAAATGTAGGTGTTGTATCTTTAGATATGGCTGAAGAAAATGTAATGAAACTTGAAGGTCTAATGGATATTAATCTATTTGGTCTTTATGAAAAAGAAGATGAATTTGCTTTAGTTAAAGAGTTCCAAACTGTAACATTTGATGATGGTTCAACTGGTATGGTTGATATTCTTACATTGGGTGCTAAAATTGATAGTGCATTTGCTGGTGTAAATGAGGGAACTGACGATGAATTTGGATTTGGACTTAATGATGTAGGGTTTGGATTAGCTGTAGCTCTAGATAGTTTTAACCCAAGTAATTATTGGATTACTGCTCAAGCAAAGGCTGAGGAAGTTACATTCAAAACAGCTGGTGCCTTTGATATGGAAGTTCAAGGTTTAGAAGTAATAATTAATACAAAATCAAATAGTGGAAGAGTAATTGACTACTCAACTAATAATCTTGAAATTAAAGAAGGTGCATCAGGTGGTGGAGTTTCTACTAGTGATGAAGTTGCATTTGTTTTAGATGCAAAAGGTATTGAAACTTATGGTATTGATATTGAATATGCAGAGCTTACTGTAGGTGATTTTATACAAATTGTGGGTGGATTATCTATTCAAAAGGGTGCAGATATTGAAGTTGATGTATCTACAAACTTAAAACTTATTGACTTACCATTCTTAGCTCCAAACGAGTTAAAAGCAGTATTATTAAATGCATTAACATTAGACCTAGGTCTTGATGATGCACTAGATTTAATGAGTAGCTTCACAAGTGCTGAATCAATACTTGAATTTGCTATTGATAATTTCCATAGATTAGACTTCTCAACTATTAAAAATGTAAAAGTTTCTACATTAACAATTGGTGGAAATGATGTAAATGTGTTTGCAGGACTAGGACCATACTTCCAAGATACAAATAATGATGGAAGAATGACTTCTGAGGATGAAGTAAATGAATCTGCTATGGGATTTGCAATAGAAAATACTAATGTAGGTTTAGGTTTATTTAGTCAAGTTACTAAACTTGGTGAACTTAAATATTTAAAACAATTTACTTCATTAAAAGTAACAGCTGAAAGTGTTGGTTTAGTTGGATTTGATTTCTTAGATTTAACTGCAAAAGATATAAATATCGCAGTTAATACAGGTGGAACTTGGGGAACAGGTTATTTACAGAAAAAAGCAGTTATCGATTGGGAATCTACATATTCAAGTTCAGAAGATACAGGATTTAAACTACCAACTGGTGGAGAGTCATTCTTAACTTTAGACTATGATGGTCAAGATAGAATGGCCGTAGAAATTGGTCAAGCTCTATTAAGAATTGATGAGTTCTTATATCTTCAAGGTTCATTTGCATTTGAAAAAGGACCAATTGAAGAAGTATCTATAAATACAGGACTTGGGGATATTGGTGCTGCTGCTGGATTAATTCCTGGAATCAATGGAATTATTGATGATGTCTTAGGAGTAGGTGGTCTTGGAATAAATGAAGATTACTCAATTTTAAGTGGCGTAGAAGTATCTACTATGACAATTGGTGCTTCAAATATTCAAGCTTTTGTAGGTATTGGTGGACCATACAAACAAGACTTTGATTGGACAGTTGATAGTGATGGTGATGGAAATAAATATAATGATTTCTATTACAATGCAGGAGCTACTGGAGTTGTAATTGATGATCTTGATTTTGGTATGGGTATATTTAGTACTCAAACACCAATATTAAAAGACTTCTTAGATAAATTCTATTCTGTTAATATCACTGCTAATAAAATAGGTCTAGTTGGTCTTGGGGAAGATATTAATAGCAATGGAAAAATTGATAAAAAAATCAATACATATAAATATGATGACAATGGTGATTTAGTACTAGAAACAATAAGTGAAGATTCAAATGGAAATGATCTATTAGATGCAACTGTAGTTTTAGAAGGTAGAGATATTGCTGTTAGATTTAATAATGGTCCAAAATGGGGTGGAGTTTTAGGCCCTGCTTCAATTAACTTCAAAGAATCATTTGCAGATTTTACTGAAGATTCAAATGGAAATGGTATTTTAGATGAGGGTGAAGACTTAAATCTAGATGGTGAAATAAATGAAGATGCCTTTGCTATAAATACTGGTGGAGAACCTGTTTATTTAGATTATGAGAACAACCTTATAGAAGTTGAAGTTGGAGTTGCACAACTTCAAGTATCTGAGTTCCTTTATTTAAGAGGTGGCTTTAAATTTACTATGTCAAATGTTGAACAAGTTGTTGTAAACACTGGTGATTTAGCACCTTTAGTTCAAGGATTCAAAGCTGCAACTGGAACTGATGATGGTTTAGAAGATGATCAAATCAGAATGAATGTTGATAGAATTTCAATTGCTGCAACAAATCTTTATGGATTTGCAGGAGTTGGTGGTGCACCATGGCAAGACTTAAACAATGATGGTGAAATTGTTGGTGATGAAGAGAAGTGGGCAAACACAGAATCAATGGGAGTTAGTTTAGTAGATGCAGATATTGCCTTTGCTATTATGACTCCAAGTTTAGCTCAAATTCCAGGAGCTGGAAACTTTGTACCAAAATTTGTTTCATTAAAAGTTGGAATTGATTATGCTGGATTAATTGGTGTTGATGATTATGTTGAAGCAAATTTACAAGATGTACAAGTAAATATTAATACTTTATATGTTCCTCAATCAATGTTACCTGGACCAGCATATGCTGCATATGCAGTAGCATTAGCAGCAGGTGCTTTACCAAATATAGATTATAAAGCTTCATACAAAGGTGAAGATACTAATAACAATGGTATTTTAGATGAAGGTGAAGATACAAACTTAGATGGAGAGTTAAACAGAGGACTTGAAATGTCTAGTGGTTTAAGTGCTTTCTATCTTGATTTTGATACAGAAGTTATTGAAATTAAAGGTTATGGAGAACTTCAAATTATGGGTGTACTTCAAGTAAGTGCAGGTGTAGTTATAAGTAAAAAAGTTCAAGATGTAACTTTTAAAGATGTTGTAGGAGGACATGAAGCTGTTGGTTCAGCTGTAACTTTAAACTTCGGAATTATAGAAGCTTATGGATATATAGGTCAACCTGTACAAGGTGGATACTGGATTGATGCTAATAATGACGGTCAAATTACAAATGAAGATGGTGGTGCAAGAGCAACTGGTGTTGTGGGTATTGCTGTTGAAGATTTAAATCTTGGTATGTCTGTTATGAGACAAACAACTGCCATTGTTGATTGGAATGTAGATACAGGATCTGAAGCAGGAGATATCGCAGCAGATGCTGCTTTAAATATTGCAGGAAAAGCAAATATTTATATGGGTATGGTTGCAAGTCTTGGAAGTATAGAGTTAGTTGGTATTCCAGGTGTTGAACTAAAAGCTGAAAGCTTTAGTTTCCTTGTAAATCAAGCATACAATCCATTATTAATAGTAGATTTCTCTAGATCTGGTGAATTAGATGAAGATACAGGTATTAGAGGTGATTATGCTCTTGAAGTAAATGAAAACTTAAGATTAAGCTTTGGAGAGTTAGATGACTTAATGTTAAGTATTTCAGGTGCAGCTACAATGAGAGTATATGATCCAAACTCAAATACAAATTTTGTAAGTGTTACAGCTGCTTTATCTATGGAAGTTAGTGCAAGTGGTGGAATTGAGTTATTCTTTGATGGACAAGTAAACATTGCAAGTGGAATTATTGAAGCAGATGCTTCAGGACTATTTGTACTTAATGATAAAGGTGTAATAAGTAAATTTGATTTAGGAACTGGTTTTGGTATAGATGGAGTATTTAGGTTAGATGCTGAACTTCAATTCTTAATGAATACTACAGGTGAAGACTTTACATATAATGTTCCTTCGCAACTTCAAGAGACTGTAGGTTATGAAACAATAGAAGTTTCAAATACACCTCCAGGAAAAACTGAACCAGTTGATGCTTATATTTCTTTATCAGGAAAAGGTGATTTAGACTTATTAAATATTGTTGATTTAAAAGGTGAGTTTGACATCTTAATTAGTATGGACGATGGTGGTTCAAGTTTACTTACTGAAATGAATATTGGAGCATTACTAATTATAGAAGGTTTAAGTGAAATTGGAGTAGCTGGAACTTTAGGATTAGGAACTGAGGGATTATATGGTTCATTAATGGTTGGAAATCCATTTGGTGGAGGTTCAACGATTATAGATGCTGGAGTATTTACAATTTCAGGTGGATTTATTTTCCAAATTAATACTACATCTTCAACTCAACAAGTAAAAGGTTTAGAATTAGATGCCGATGGTAATCTAACAGGTGAGTTTATAAATCTTGATTTAGATCCAACTTCATTATTTATAGCAGGTAGTGCAGAAATTGTTATTGGTAATGCTGTTACAATGTATGGTGCAATGGAACTTCTAATAAATGAGCAAGGTTTTGAAGCTCAGGCTCAATTGGCACTTGATCTTGGATTCTTAGGTCAAGTAAAAGTAGAAGGAGCTATTTCAATTTTAAATACTAATGAAGGCCCTGTATTTGCAATGAGCGTAAGTATGGATGTTGAATTAGGTATAAATATCATTGGAATTGAATCAAGTGCTCTTTTACAAATTAATACAAGTAAAACTCAAGAGTATGCTGGTGTTGCTAAAAATACTTTATTTAATTTAGAACTTACGGGACACATGTATATCTTAGCATTTGACATTGACTTTGCAGGAAGTGTAAGTGTTATTGATGATGTATTTGAAATAAGAATTGACAAAGCAAGCTTAAACTTCTTTGATTTTGTAAAATTAGATATTAGTGGTTATTTAAGAAGTGATGGAGACTTTTTAATTAAAGGTGCTGTTGACATGAGTATAGGTTTAGGGCCTATAGAGATAAATGCTGGCATGTCAATGACAATAAGTAATAAGCTTTTTGCTTTCTCAATTTATGGTGAATTAAATATAAATTTAGACTTAGGTTTATTTGAAATCAACACGACACTTGCCGGATTTAGTGGAGAAATTGAAGTAACATCAGCATCAGCTCATTTAGCTGCAAGTGTAACAGTAGTTGGAATAAAAGTTTCAGGAAGTATAACTTGGAGTTGGGGAGAACCTCCTAAAATTGCTTCTCAGGTTGGTAACAAACTATACCTTAATATGGGAGATAGATGGAAAGAAAGAGAATCAAATCCAAATGATCCTTTATATGATAAGGTAACAAATGAAAAATATACTATTTCACAAGATGGTGATACTGTAACTGTTGATGCAATGGGAGTACAGTCTTCATTTAATGGTGTAGATGAAATTATTGCAAATGGCGGAGATGGAAATGACTTTATCTTTGTAAAATCTTCAGTTAATAAAAAGCTTACTTTCAATGGACAAGGCGGAGATGATACATTTATTATAAATGGTGGTTCAAGTGATAGTGTTATTAGAGGTGGAGATGGAAAAGACACATTTACAGGTGGTGCTTATGGTGTTACTTACTATGGTGGTTTAGGTGATGATAGATTCTTTGGTGGAAACTCAAAAGATATTGTTTATATGGGAGCTGGTAAAAATGAGATAAGATCAGCTGGTGGAGATGATATTATTTATATTGAAGGTACTGATGATATTGTTGATGCTGGAAGTGGAGATGATATTATTTATTCTGACTTAGTTGGGCTTTTACATGTTTCTGGTGGAAAGGGTGATGATAAAGTTATTTTAGATTCATTTGCCTCAGATGAGAACCTAGTTCTTGGAGCTCAAAGATTTGATTATAAATATAAAACAGTTACTTTTGATGAGTCATTAGAAAGAATAGTTGTAACTGATACTTCAAATAATACAAAATTAGTAAATGATGACGATTCAAGAATAGGATGGAAGGATACAGGTTTAAAATTAACATCTTCAGGTATAGTTGATGTAACTGAAACTGAGTTCTTAATGCAAGCTGGACATCTTGGAATAGAAAGTTATGGTATTGATGGAACAATAGTTTCAGAAGTACAAACTTTAACAGTTGTAAATAAATCTACAACAAAAGATTATGCAAATATTATAATCAGAGAAAAAGATTCATTAAATATTGTAGCAGACGATATGACAAATGGAGGTCTATTTACTAATAAAGGTTCAATTGATATTGAGTTAGATAAAAAAGACTCTTTATTACATCTTCAAGATGGAATTATTTCCAACTCTAATTCTTCTGAAGATATAAAAATAGCAGCTGATGAGATTGATTTTGATAGTGGAAGAGATAAAGTTAGCTCAACTGGACAATTAATAATAAGTACAAAAAACTTAGATCAAGATTATAGATTAGGTGCTGCAGCAGGAACTTTATATGGACTTGATTATTCATTAGGTAGATCTGATGGATATATGGATTTTTCAATGAAAGATTTTGATGCATTAGCAGATGGATTTAGTCATATAAAAATAGGTCATAACTCAGATGATTCAATTATGTTAATTGGTGACATTGAAGATAAAGAGTTAGCTCCTGGAAGAGACTTTAATGCTAAATTAACAGATGTTGCAACATTTACTGCAAGTAGAATTAATATCGTGGGTGATGTTCAATCTGACACGGTACTAAAATTAGAATCAGACTTATTAGATGTTCAAAAAGCAAATATTAAAACTCCAATGAGTTCACCTGATTCGGGTGTAACAGCTTCAAGTATAATTATTGAAGCAAATGAACAAATGTTAGTTGGAGGATGGTTAAAAGCACAAGATGTTATTGATATTGAAATTTTAAATACAATAAATGGTAATACTTTAGTTGGTTATGGTGCAGAAGCAAACTCATTTACTGCTGATCAAGGTAGTGCAATACTTACATATAATGATAATGCAACAATCAGTATAGTAACTAGTGGAACAATATATAGTGCTACGGGTATTGAAGGATTAGGTAATAATTCTGATATTTATATGCTTAGTCAAACAGGTCTTACTATCTTAGAAGGTGCGGTAGTTGCCGCAAGAGCAGATAACTCAGCAATAAGTTTAATGGCTAATGATTACTTACATATTAATAGTGGTTCAGCAATTACAGGTGGAGCTAAATTTGAATATGAAGGTGATACTCCAATTGCAGTTAAAACAGGAACTAATACTTCTATAGATATTATCACAAGAGGTGAAATGTTCTTAGGTGGAGCTATAACTGCAAGTGGATCAATAAGTTTAGATGGTGGTGGTTCATTTAGTGATTTTGCTAATTACTTTGATAGTATACCTGGAAAAAAACTTGCAGAAATTGATATATCAGATCAAATTCTTACAGACTTAAACAATAAAGAGATTTCATCATCTTTAAGAACTTTATTTAATGATAATAATCTTAAATTAGGTAATGATTTAACAATTACGTCTATAGCTCAATCTGTTAGCTTTAGTAATCTTGAGGAAAGTGTAAAAGAGTTAATAGCATCTAATAATGGATATAGCTTAATTGACTTTGAAGGTGAAGATAAAACATTCTACTTTAATGCAGATAATATTGATAACCCAGTAATTAAACAACTTATTGCAGGAAATATTTATACACAAGAGCAATTAGAAACTATGGGTTATACAAAAGCTTCAACAATGGTATTTTATAATCCTGAAACAAAAGAGTTTAAAACTTCATTTGTTCAAGGGGAAATTGTTGATTATGATAATTCTTTAATTGATTGGACAGGAGTAGGAATACCTGCTTCAAATGCATCTTTTTATGAATTAACAGAAGAACAAAAAATTAGAGTTGCTTCATCATTAGGTTATGAACAAGAAGTATTAGAAAAAACTCCTACAGCAGAATTTGTAGTTATTGATGGATACAATACTGATGCTGATGGAAATCCTACAACTCCTACTACAAAAATTGTTCGTGAAGTTGTAGAGTATAGAAAAGCAGATATTAATTGGGAAGATTTAGGAATTGATAAACCTTTAGATGAAACTTTCTTTGAGGATTATACTGCTGAACAGAAACAAGCAATAGCTAATTACTTTGAGTTTGATATAAATACATTACAGTTTGAACAAACAAGAGCATTAAAGTATTTTAATATGGATGCTCAAGTTGGTAAAAAAGTAGTTAATGGATTTACTCAAGGAAAATTAAGTGATTATTCAAATGAGTTTATTTATTGGGGTGATAATGCTGTTATGCCAGCAGGAGATTTCAACTCATTAACTAGTGAACAAAAAACTTTAGTAGCTCATTCTTTAGGTTTTGAATCATATGAAACAGGTATATTCTATAAACTTGACGCACAAGATGGAATGAAGTTCTTAAATTCAAAAGAAAACGGAAGTGATGCTAACTTTATGTTATCAAATATTGATTTTGGTGGTGTTTCTACTCCATTAGAAGATGCAACATTTGAACAACTTACTATTGAGCAAAAAAATAGTTTATTAAATCAATTAGGTTATACGAAGTTTGAAGGTCTAGTTTACCAAAGTTTAGATAATCAAAAGACATTAAAAGTTAATTTTGTTGAGGGTGTTGATTATAATCTTGAAGATATTACATGGTCTTTAAATGCACAAGGTGAAGAAGAAAAGCCAAGTAGTGGTGCATCATTTGAGACATTGTCAAAAGCACAACAAGATAAAGTATTATCTCATCTTAATTTCAAGAAGTTCTCAGGTACATCATACTTTAATGAAGATACACAATCTTATAAACTAACATTTGTTGAAGGTACTGATTATAATAATAGCAATATTACTTGGAGTGAAGTTGAAGTTCCAAGTGAAGATATTGCTTTTGAAGATATGACTCCTGAACAGCAAAATATAATTTTAGATTCAATCGGATATACACAATATGTTGGAGCACATTATTATAATCTTAATGCTGAATCTGAAGATAAAGTTATAGTTAATACATTTATTGAAGGTGTTGACTATAATAGTTCTGATTACAATCTTAGCAATAATACAAATAGGTGGCTTGTAACAGATGCTGCTAATGATGTTCAATATATGTTATATGCAACAGATGAAAATGGTGATGGAGAATTTGAAAAAATTCAAATTCAAGATCCTCATGAGCTAATAGGACAAAGAGGATATGGATTCTTATTAACAGGAACAATAACTTCTTTAGAAGATGGAAAAAATCTAGATATCACAAGTGTTAATGACACTATTATTAGAGGTAATATCAATTTATTTGGAGACAATTCAAATTTAAAAGTACAATCTAATAACTGGGTTTATTGGGAAGGTGAAGCTGATATTACAGGTGATATTTCACTATTAGGTGGAGTTGATGTTGATGGAGTTACTAAACTTTCATCAGCAAAAGATACATCTGTATATGTTCATGCAACTTCAACAATCAATACAAAACAAGAAGCTACTACAATTACACTTGCTGGTGGTAAAGATATAGATATTTATGGAAGAGTTGTTGCTGGTGCAAATATAGGAAGTAATGGAGTTGAATATAATGGAAATGACTCAATTGTAAATATTAATGCTGGTGAACAAATATTTATAGATACTGCAATTGTTGCGAGTAAAGCTATTAACATTACAACTACAGAAGAAACAAGTAGTGAAGATAATGATAAATCATTAATTCTAACTTCTGCTTCTGGACTTACAGTAGGAGGTTTTACTTCTGATAATACTGGTGGTAATATCAACATAAATACTATTGATGATATTGAAGCTATAGGAATGATTTTATCTGGTGGAAGTGTTACTCAAACTTTTGATACTGATGGAAATTTAGAAACAGAAACATTTAGCTGGAGTGAAGAAAACTCTTACATTTCAATTACAAGCTTAGGAAAAGTTTCAATTGCTGGTGAAGTATTAGATATTAATAATGAAGCTGTTGAAATTGGTGGTGTTATTAGAGCTAAATCAGGAATTACAATAAATGCAGGAGTTTCTACTGATGGTATTGGTATTTATCTACCAGGAAGTGCGAAACTAATTACTTATGATACAAATAGTGTTATTGATTTAAGTTCATCTGGTGATGCCGTTTTAACAGGGCTTATCATTGCAGGTGGAGAATTAGTTGATTATAGAGACTCTGATGGTAAATATCTTGGAAGTGAAGTTGAGTTAAAAGATGATAATACTTCTAAAATCTATATTTCTTCTGATAAACAAATTACATTAGGTAGAGATTTAATAGCTGGTAGTTTAATTGATGTAAGAGGTGGTACAGGAAGCGATAGAGCAGATGATACAGTTCTTGGCGAAGAAGGTAACTACTTTAATAGACAAGACCAAGGTATTGTAATTGGAGCAAATGTTCACTTAAAAACACTTGCTGAAGATTCAGAAATCAATTTAAGTTCAAGTGGTGATTTAGCAGTTCTTGCTAGTGCATGGAATGAAGAAATTACAGCTGATAAGTTTGCTGAATCTGCTTATGGGAAATTAAGTGAAGATGTTACTTTAAAAATAGAGTTTGATAATGGAACTGACAAAATCACTAAAGACATTGTTATATCTGCAGCTGATACTACATCAAATAATGGTTTAGCTGATTTAATTACAGATATTCAAAATGCCTTAGATGCAGTTGGTTTTGGTGATATTACAGCAAGACTTACTGATGGTAAAATCATGTTAACTAGTGATTATGCATTTGTTTTAATGGCATCTTCATCAAGTGCAAAACTTCTTGGATTTAATCTTAATGAAAATAGAAACTCTAAAGGTTCTATTGCAATTGATGCAACACAAAAAGGAAGTTCAGTTAATTTAGGTAAAGAAGGAGCTATTAATGGTTCTATTTACTTATCTAATTATGTAGCAGGTTATAATGGTGTTAACTTCTTTAGTGGAGAAGAACCAACAAATGGTGGAAATCAAAACTTCTACTTTGGTGTTGGTGGAACTATTGAAACTCATAGTGGAGATATAATTTTAAATCCTGGAGATAACGGTACTTTATTAGGTGACTTAAAAGCTTTAGGTACTGGTGCTAATATTATAATCCATTCAGATGATACCTTAGATATCAAAGGAAGTTTAACTGCTCAACAAAATATTATCGTTTATGCAGGAAGTGAGTTAAAAGAAGGTACTACTAGTATTCAAACTTATGGAACAAGTTCTATAAATACATTAGATGCAAATGGTGCAATAATTTTTGCTGGATACAATGATGTAGTAATTGATAGTGTTCTTGGAAAAGATAAAGATGGTAATGTAAATACTAATTTAGAATCAATCCAAATTGTATCAGCTTATGGAGATGTAACTTTAGCTAAAACTAGTGGATGGATTGAAACAGGAGCTCAAATCAACTTTAAAGCTGGTGGAGATATTTCTGTTGATGGTGTTATTAAAAGTTCTAGAGTAACTGAGTCTTTATATGATGATGAAGTATCTTTTGTTGCTGATAAGGGTGTTAATTTAAGTGGAAAACTAGAACTTGAGGGTTCTTTAAAAATTCAAACTGGTGAGGATATTGTTCTTGAAGGTACAAGAATGGGTATTGATAATACTGACCAACACCTAAAACTTTATTCTCAAAGAGATATTTACTTAGGAACAATTAATCCAGTTGTTGGTGAAGAAGCAAACGGTGCAGTTGTAATCTATGCTGATAAATATGTTGATATGAAAGCAGCAGGAGATATAGTTCTTGCAAATGATGCTCATATCATGACAAGTGGAGAAAATAGTGAAGTAAAAGTAACTGCTAAAAACTTAACAGTTGCTGGTTCTATTAGGGCTGGAGCTACATTTGATGAAGATACAAATACTACTTCTTTAACAAAACAAGGTGGAGTTATTACTATCAAAGTTGATGAGTTATTAACTGTTGGTGGAAATGGTATGACATTTGATGATAATCAACTTATATCTGGAACAGTTGAAAGAGGTGGTGTTATTGAAGCTGCTGATGATATAACTATACGAGCAGGTGAAGATTCAAATCAAATTGGTGTTAATATCAAAAATTCAAGTACAATTAAAGTTGATTCAACAGTTGGTGGATTATATACTGATATAAGTGATGGAAAAATTGATATTAAATCATCTGGTGGAATCTACATAAATGGTATCATAAGTGCTTTAGATTCTGGGGCAGATATTTCTTTAGATAGTGAAGATATTGTTTATATAAATAACTTAGTTTATGCTTCAGATGATATAAGTATAACAGGTGGAAACAGTAATTCTGGTGCAGGTGTTGTATTAGAGTCAATTGTATATAATGATTCAGATGAATATGTTAGTGGTGGTATTTTAAAAACTGATGCAAATGGATCTATTGATATAGTATCTGATGATGATATTATTATAAAAAGTACTATTGGTGAGTTAGATAATAGTCAAAATGCTAAAACTACATCAATAAGTCTTACTACATTATCTTCTGATATTACAATTCAAGGTACTTCATCTGACAATTATGCAAGACTAGATGCTATAGATGAAGTAACAATGTATGCAAAAAATATTAATATACTTCAAAACAGTTTAGTTGATGCAAGAGGTGAAACAGGAAAAGTTGAACTTGAAGCAGTTAAGAATCTATTTGTAAGTTCAGCAGTTGAACCAAATAATGGAGCTTTAGTTAAAGCAACAAAATCTATTCATTTAAAAGCAAGTGATGTCTTAATAGATGGATTTATTGGTAATAGAAATGATGTTGATGGAGATAATACTGATTTAGATGTTCAAGAAGGTAAAGCAGATAAATTAAATGATGATACAGCAACACCAGAAAATTTATATATTTCAGTAGATAATAGTTTAGTGGTTAAAGGTTACATCTCAGCAAATGATATAGATATTACAGCTGGTATAGATTTAGAAACAAACTCTATTTTAGATATAGAAATAGCTGTTCAAAGCTCTTCAATTAACTTAGAAGATTTATCATCAGGAACTGTAACTATTAGTGATCAAGGTATAGTAAATTCAGTTACAGATATAAATATATTAGCAGGTGGAGATGTAACATTAAATGCATCAGCAGAGGTTACAGGTGCTGCTCAAATTGAAATACCATACATTTATACATATACTAAAAATGTAGAGTATATTAGTGGTTATCAACAAGTAGCATTAGGACAAATTGAAGTTCCTAAAATCACTTGGGTATCAACTGAACTTACTGAGCAAACAGGAACAAAAGAAGTTGCTGTTGGTAATTATTATTACACTATGGATATATCTTTAGAACAAATTGGATACTACAATCCAAATGCACCTGAAGGTTCAAAGTTTAAAGAAATCTTCATAGAAGGTGTAGACTATTTAAATACACAAATTGATTGGACAGATGCTGGAAATGATGCAATGCCAGATAGAACAGCAGAAGCAGTTAATACAAATGATTATAAAGATCAAACAAACTATAGATACTTCAATCAACTTAATGATGCACAAAAACAAGCAGTTTTAAACTATCTTGGTTATAAGCCATTATTTGATTTTAGTTATAGTGCGAATGGTCAAGAAAATAAAGTATTAAAAAAACAAGTTTTAAATGGTACACCGACAACTCAAACAACTGATGCTACATGGAAAAATAATGCTGAAAAAGTATATGCTATTGATGTAGCTGGGCTTAGAGATAAATTTATTATGATGCCAGAAGGTGCAAATGAAGATATTTTAAGAGTAGTATCACAAGGTGAAGCTCAATACCAAGTAGGAACAGATTCAGATACTTATAATACAAGTGGTAATGAGTCATCTCAGTCTTATGACTGGATGACTGCAACTGAGATTTTATCAAAAGTTAATTATACACTTAAAAAAGGTAATGATTACTATACAACTATTTCAAAATCTGTATACAGTAACTTTACTAACTGGGAAGATTATGGAGCTAAAACACCTGTAATATTTAAAGATGCAAGTAATAATATATTGACAGGAAGCGACCTTGATGTAGAGTATTTCTATAACGATGAGACTCAAAAGTTATACTTCTTAAAATCAGATAATAGTGCATTTGTAAATGTATTAGATAATTCTGAGTCAATTGCAATTTCAGATATAAATGGTGAACTTAATATTGACTGGTCAACATATAGTACAATGAGTTCTGAAGAAAAACAATCAACTTTAGAATCTGTTGGATTTATGTTAAAAGAAATGAATCTTGATGAATTTAAATATTCTGTTCAAGTAACAGAAGCTGACAGATTAGACGACATTACAGTAACAATAAATAATAATATTGATTTTGGAAACTTATCTGCAAATCAACAAAATGCAGTTATTTCTCATTATGGATATGAAAGAGGTTTCTATTCAGTTGATGTAGATGACCTTGATAAAGATGGTAATACCACTGAGGTAATAAGTATTTCAGTTGGAGAATGGGTAGGTTCATATGAAGATACTGCTTATGTTGAGTACTATCAAGATGCTACTAGATACACAGGTTCAACAACGACATATAACTCTACTGATAAAAACAACTCTTCTCATTGGGGTGATAAAGCAAATGATAGTCAAAATGACTATGATAATTCAGCAGCTTATTGGTCAGTAATTTATGCAGATGGAAATACAGCAAATGATGGTAATAGTGCTCATGATTCTCAAAATGTCTTTAATGATTCAAAAGAAAGAACAGACAGTATATCTGGAACAGTAGAAAATACAGATGGAACAGGATATAGAACTTTTGATATTAATAATTCATTAAGTGAAATTGGTCAGTCAGGAAGCCTTGATATAGATATAAATTACGACCCTGAATGGTCATGGGATGCAACAAGTGAACAAATCTTGACTAAAGTAAATGATACTTGGAATGACCAATTAGGAAAATATACAAATGATTTAACAATGTCTGCTTCATATAAAGATGCTCTTTCTTATGATACAAATAGTTTAACAAAAGTTGATACTGAAAGTAGAAAAGTAACAGCTGGTACTTTTGAGTATTGGAAAAATTGGCATACAAGTTATAAAGTTGTAGGTGGAGATAAAGGTGATCATGGTTGGAGACAAACTGAATATAGTACAAATAAATGGGAATGGACTAAAAAAGATTATATTTGGAAAGTATGGGTTTGGGATGACACAAAAATTTGGAAAAAATGGTGGACTCCAGGTAATCAAACTGTAACAGAAACAGATTATGATTACCAGTATAAATGGAACTCAAAAACTCATGATATTTACGATAGTAGAATAAAATTAAACTATCAAATGGTAACTCAAAGTAATACTATATATGACTTTAGACCTATTTACGAAACTAAAACAGTAACTAAAGAGTATGTAGAGTTTGAAACACAAACAGTTTGGGGTACAGAAGCTATTATGGGTACTCAAGAAGAAACTGTAACTGAAACACAATATGAATCAGCAATGGGAACAGGTGGAGAATATAGTGATAGTTTATTTGCTGACAATTTATTTATAAAAACTAAAGAAGATACTAATATTGTTGGGAATATTTACGGTATTAATAATATAGATATATATGCTAAAGACACTATAGATATTAGAGGTATTTTAGCCGATGGTGCAACAATTGAAACTGTATCAAAACTTGATGCTGATAATTCAATAATCTTAAAATCTGATAATAAAATTACAATTAGTGATTCAGTTAAAATAACAGCAGAAAACTCTATAACAATTGAGGCTAAAAATTTATTAGAAATTGGAACAGAAGCTTCAAATAATATTCACTCTAAAGTAGTATCTGATGATAGTATTGATGGGTATACAGTTGGTCAAACTATTGTTACAGGAGATAGTGTATCCTTAAAATCAGGTATTGATATGACTTTAAGTGGTCTAATCACTGGTAATAATGGTATAACTATTTCTTCTGGTAACTCTTCTGTAAACAGTGTTAATGATGGTGGAATTAAAGGTGATTATGAACTTGAATTAATTACAACAGCAGTTGACTCTGATATATCAATAACAACTGGTCTATATGGTGGGAATATTGACTTAGTAGGTTCTAAAATTACTGCAGTTGATAATATAACTATGAAAGCTGAAGCTGGTCAAATTAATCAAACATTAGGTCAAGTTTTTGCAGATAATATTACTGCAGAAGCAGAAACTAAAATTGATATTAATACAAGTGTTAATAAAGTTAATTTATCATTAAATGATAAAGGTCATATTATTGTTAACAATAATAAAGATTTAGAGTTAACAAATGTACAGACAAAAGATGGAAGTATAACAGCAAATGCAATTGGTGATATTACAGTTCTCTTAGCTAAAACCTTAGGATCAAGTGATATTAATGATATTACTTTAAATGCTTACACTTCTGATAATTCAGGTGGAAATGTTACATTAGAAACTATTACATTAGGAGCAAGAGGTGATCTTACTATTAATGCTCAAAATAAACTTTACAATAATTCTGGAAGATTAACTGCTGATGAAATAAGTGTAACTGTTGATGGAGGTATTACACTTTTAACTAAAGCTAATAGCTTATCAGTTATCACAACAAGTGCAGGAGATGTTACAGTTGATCAAATTGACACTGATAAGTTAACTTTAAAAGATATATCAATAACTAATGGTGACTTCACGTTAACAAGTGATTCAGTTGTTGAACTAGGTAATGTTAATATTCAAACTGATAGTAACTCTGTAGATTCAAATATTATTGATAATAAAATAGATATTAATGCAAATAGTGATATTTATATCAATAAAGTTTGGTTTGGAAATGATGACTTATTATCAAAAAGTATTTTAGTAAAAGACTCAAATATTGATGTTTCTGATGATTCATATACAAAAGATGTTTACACTTATAGCTCTACTGATAATGTAGATGGATTTACTTTAAATGAAAATGGTAGTTATTCATTTAGTATTGATAAATTTAAAGAGACAAATGAGACTATTCCAGATTCAATAGAAATATCTATTGATATTGCAAAAAATGCAAGTGCTTTTGAAACGGTAGTGTTAACTTTAAACCTAAATGATAACAATGCAACATCAAGTATAGCATCAAGTACAAACTCAAATATCCAATATTTATTAAAAGATATTGATGTAAGAGGAGATATAAAATTAGTATCAACTACAGGTAAAATTAGTGAGAGCTTCGGAGATGAAGATGTAGATATTATTGCTGATACAATTGACTTTACAGCAATTAGAGGAGTTTATGGTTTAGAAACAACTTTAAATACGATTAGTAATATTACAACAACTTCAGGAGATATTGTTTTAAGTGAGGTTGATAGAGCTGATGAGTTAAATAAAGGTTTAACAATTGAAAATGTTCAAATTACTAATTCTTCTGATACATTAGTTTCAATTACATCATCTCATGATATGTTTGTTGGTAAAGACTCTATTATCAAAGGTGATACAATTGAATTAACTAGTGAAAATGAGAATATTACAGTTGTAAAACCAGAAAACTATGTACTAGATGACATATCTACAGATTCTATTCAATACACAAAAGGTATAGGTTTTGCAGCTGAAAAAGTAATTGATTTATATAGATTCTTCAATGCAACTGAAAAAATTGAATATGTTGCTGGTGATCATTATGAGTTTGGTACAACTGAACAAAATAAATCTACTTTAGTTCCTTTAAATTTAAAATCAGAAACTATTATTTTAGGAACAGGTTCTACAATTTCAATTACAGGAACAGTTGAAGCAAGTAAAAAGCTAGAATTAATCTCAAAACAAAATATAAATATTACAGGTGATATTATTGCTGGTGATGGTAATATTGATGAAGTGATTATAAAAGCTACTGGTGAAAACACAATTAAAACTATTGTAGATACAGCAGGAATTACTGAAGAAGAGAATGGTAGTATTGATGATATTATAGATACTATTAAAGAATCACCTTCTGGATATGTAACAATAAATACTCAAAACATACAAGCAAGTAATTTTGAAATTAGAGCTAAAGAAGATATATTTATTCAATTTGACGATACTTTCACACTAAGTGGATTTATTGGAGGACTTGAAGGGTTTAATAGTGCTGAAAATATAGATATTATAGTTAAAGATACTATTTCTTCTGATGGAGATACTGATAATAACTCTCTTAGCGTTCAAGGTGGTATTGTAAGTGCTTCAAATAATATGAGATTAGAAGCAGATTTCATTAATAGTGATGACAGTTCTGTATTTATATCAAAAGATTTAGATGCTTTATCAAAAGGTAAAATGTTACTAAATACATTAATTGAAACATTAACTGCAAAATCAACACTAAAAGGTGATATTGTAGTAAATGAAGCGGATAATTTAATAATACTAGATGCTTATGCAAATGATGGAAAAATTGATATAACTTCTGGTGGAGATATGGATGTGTATAAAGCTATCACAGCTGTTGATGATGCTGCATCCGCTGCATTAGCTGCAGTAGCTACTTCAAATTTTGATACTACAACATTTAACAGTTTAAAAACAGCATATACAACAGCTTATAATAGTAGTAATTATTCTGAAGCAGTAAGTATTGCAACACAAATAGCTAATATGGGTAATTCTATTAGTAGTGCATCTTCTTTATTTAGTGCTATCTCAGATCTAAATTTAGCATTAGAAGAATATAATGATGCAGTTACTGCAGATAATAACTTAGCAATTGCTCAAGCTAAGTTAACAGCATTAAATGCTAGTTCTACAAAAACAGATGTAGATAGTGCACAAACAGATGTAAATAATAAAAATACTACTTTTAAAACAGCACTAGAAGCTTATAATGATGCAGAAAATACTTATGAAAAAAATCTATCATTAAGTGATGCAGTTTATTACAGTGTTGTTAGTGATCAAATAAGTGTAGTGATGAGTGAATATAGTGTGACACAGTTACAAGCTAGTAAAATAGTTCTTGCAATTGCATTAGCTGATAATGATGATAAATATAAAGGTGTAGCATCTGCTCTTTATGAAGAACTAGTTGAAGATGCAGCTGGTAATAGCAATAATAAAACTTATACTCAATTAGTAGCTGAGCAAAAAGTTGTATCAGCCTTAGAAAAATATACAAAGTTAAATTATATTAAAAATATAATTGAAACAAAAAGTTCAAATGAAAGTATTAGTTTAGTTGAATCAGCAAAAGCAGTAAGTGAGGATTACACTAACTATGAAGCCTATGCAAACGAAGCATACTTCTTATATCAAGCACTAGTTGTTGATGAAAATAATAGTGATACTAATCACACATTATATAATAAAGTTATAAATGATACAAAAACTGTATCAGATACTTTAAGTTCATCTTTTTCTAGTTCTTTAAGTGATTTTAATTCTGATAAATCTGCTATAGATACAAAAATAAACGAATTTAGTTCAGCATATTCAGATTATAATAGTAAAATTAGTTCTTATGTATCTGCTGTAACATCTTATGATAGTTCTATTGATACACTAAAAAGTGAAGTAGATTCTTTATACATCTCTGCACAAACAGCTTACAACAATTTATCATCAAAACCAGATGTTAGTAGTGAAGCAACTGCTGTAAGTAATGCATTAAGTGTTATAAGTGTACCTAGCTCAGCTAGTTTAGATAGTGCAAAAAATGCTATGGATACAGCAAAAAATGCAATTGATAGTAATAAAACTACAATGTTAAGTAATTTAAATGATTATATGACAAAATATAATGATTATACATCAAAATTATATTCACTTGCTAAAGGTGAAGCAGGTGTAACTCAACAAAATGTTGATGATGCAGAATCACTTATGGATACTGCAAAATCAACATATGAAACGAGTAAAACAGCTTATGATAACTCATATAGTACGTATTATTCAAAAGTAAATGACTATATAACTACATCTCAAACTTATGCTAGTAGTTTAGATACATATTTAAGTAAAGTAAATACTTATAGTAATGCAGTTGATTCATATATAGCAAAAGCAGGTGTTTCAGTTAATGAAACAGCTAGAGATAATGCAAAAAGTATTACTAATGAAGATAGTGCAAAATCTCAATTTGATAGTGCAAAATCAACATTAGAAGGAAAAGTAACTTCAAAAACTACGGCAAGTTCTAACTTTAATAGTGAAATATCAACTACTTTAAATATTTCATCAGCAGATGCAAGTCAAATTGAAAGGACTGAATTAGCAGATGGTCAAACATATGCTGATATAACATCACCTACAAAAGGGGATACTTTAGATTATACTTGGTCTGAATTATTTAATGCACAAATAACATTATCGGAAAAACAAGAATTATATGACAATGCAAAAAGTATTATTGATCAAGAAATTGCAGATGCTCAAACATTAGCAAATGCTACAGATGCAACAGCACTTTTAAGTGATATTACATTAAATGATGCAGTATCTTTCGATAATGTTTATGATTCGTATATTTCTGCACTTCAAAGTGAATTAGATGCAGGTTCAAGTGCAAGTAGTACTTTACAAGATGAAGGATATAGAGCGGCATTTAGTGGTAATAATATCTTCTTAAGCTCAGTTGGAAACATGAGAGTAGATTATGTAGAAAGTGGCGCAAATGCAGGTGCATTAAAAGAAAACACTTCTATTGTACTTGATGTTGCTGGAACTTTATCTGAACTTGTTAATGATTCAAAAAATTCTGCAATGACAGCAAAACCTAGTACAAGTTCTGATGATTATGCTATTTATGATTTAGAACAAGGAGCTGTAGATATATTTGCTACTCAAATATTTATAAAAAATAGTGCTGCAGATTTAGTTTTATTAAGTGGTGCTGGTAATGTTAACAATACAGGAAATAGTTTAGATGATATAGAAGTAGCATATACATCTGTAAATCCTATAAGTCAAGAATCAACTACTATTAAAGAAGGTGATGGTGTCTTCTCAAATAAAGAGTATACAGGAAATAAAGTATTTATTATGCCAGCTGTTGTTAGTGGAGATGTTGGTATTAGTTCTACTGAAACTTTAACTATTGCAAAACTATTAACAGATACTGAAACAGGAAATATAAACTTCACAGCTGGTAAAGATTTAGTAGTGGTTTCAGATATTACTATTGAAGATGACGAAACAGTAACATTAAGTGCTACAAGTGGTGGAATCACTCTTGGTGGAAAAATTACAGCAGGTACTTTAGATGTTACTTTAAAAGATGACTTCTCTGTTATAAGTGATATTGATACTTTAAGTTTAAATGTTACAGGTTCAGGAAGTGATGTAACTATTGAGCAAATAGGTGATTTAACAATTTCTAGTTTAGATATGAATGGCGGAGATTTAGATATTGTTATTGATGGGGATATTACTCTTAACTTCACAAACGATGCTTCAATTGGAGATATTAATATCACTGCGACAGGTTCTGTAATTATTAGTGGTTTAACTGATTCTGCTAATGTTACAATAAGTTCAGGTGGAAGTGTTGATTTAACACTAGAAGCAGATACTTTAGATATTGAAGCTAATGGTGAAGTAACTATAAATGAAACTGATGATGTAACTGTAAATAGATTAGAACAAAATAGTACAGACTCGAACTTAACACTTACAGCAGGCGGAAGTGTAATTTATAATGATAATATAGAAGCTACTAATGATGCTGTTATTAGTATGAATGTTGGAACATTAACTCTTAATAATTCAATTGAGAGTGAAAATGGGGCTATTAGTTTAATTGCTTCAAGTGGTATGAGCTTTAGTGCACAAGGTGATATTAAAAATACTGCTGGAAATGTAAGTCTTAATAGTGGTAGTGGTATTCTTGAAATGAATGCAGAAACTGTATTTAACAGTGGAACTGGAATTTTATCATTAACTTCTGGCTCTGATATGACTATTGGAAAACTTCAAAGTCAGTTTAGTGATAATGGAGGTTCTCAAGCAGCTATTGTTGTAAACAGTGGTGGTTATGTTTATGATAGTGAAGATAGTACTATTGATATTGTTGCTGTAAATGAAACTGTTGAAATTAATGCTGCTAATGGTATTGGTGGTGGAGAGTTTGAAGCTATCGAAACTAATGTAAAAGAGTTAATCTTAACAAATAGTACAACAGGAGATATTTTAATCTCTGAATTAGATGATATTGAAATTAGTGAAATTTCTCAAGATGGTTCAGGTGTAATTACTTTAGAAACTGTTGATGGTTCTATTACTGTTCAAAATGATGGAATTAGTTCTACAAGTGGAGATATAACTTTATACACAGGAGGAAATGATACAACTAATTTCTTTACATTAAATGCTGATATTAATACAACAGGTGGAAGTGTAAGTATTACAACGGAGCAAGGAGATGTGACACTTAAAGAAGACATCTTTATTATTGGTGATGGCGATATTGAAACATTAGAAGATAATGGTGATATTTTAATAGCTGCAAATAATGGAGCTATTTTAAATGATATTACATCTTTAGATTGGCTTATGGAAAATAATCCAGCAAATGATAATTATGACTTCAATAAAGACCTTGTTTGGGTGTTTAAAAACTTTAAATTTGATATTGATAAAAACACAGGTGAAATAGTTGTTGCAAATGCTACACCTTATGAAGAACAACAATATTTTGCAAATGGAACAGTTCTTAAAGGTATTGCAGGTGCTTATATTCAAACAACAGAAGGAAAGATAACTTTAGAAGCTAAAGAGAATATAGGTGGTAGAAGTATAGATGATCCATTTGTTGGTATTGAAACACAAGAAGAACAAGCAAAAAGAGAACTTCTAGAAAAAATTGCATTAACTGTATTAGTTGATGCTGAAAAATTAACTATGTATAGTGCAAATAGAGATGAAATCTTTGTAACGGCTATGGATAGTGTAGAAGTAGTAAAAAGTGAAAAAGCAGGTTCAAAAGCAGGTGCTACAAATGTAACTACTTTAGCATATGATGCAGAACAAACAATTACAGATGCAGTTGATGCAAGTGGTGAAGATATTGAGATTATTTCATCTGATATTAATATTGATGAGTCAGTAAGAAGTGCAGGTGGTGTATTAAATATTTCAACTATTAATCCATATGCAAATATTGCAATTGGAGATTATATTACTGATCCTGTTTTACTTGAAGCCCTACAGTTAGATAAATCAGAAATTGCAAACCTTGAAAATGGTTTTGAAGAGATTATTATTGGTAGTGAAACAAGTGCAAATAAAATCTATTTTGGTGATAAAGATGAAGATGGTACTGTAGAAACTATTACTTTCCAAGATGATTTAGTAATTATGAATCCTCAAATTGGTGGTGAAATTTTTGTAAATAGAGATTTAGTTATCAATGATGATTCAAGTCTAAAAATCTATGGTTCAGGATTTACAACTACAGTTAGTTCAGATATGACAGTTGATTCTTCTGTTTATATCAATGACTCTATTAAAATAGACGGTAGTGAACAAGTAGATAATACAGTAGTTATTACTTCAGTTGATTCTCATATTACATTAGGAGATCATGTATCTCATACTTTAGACGGTGATGGTATAACAGGTGATGATAAACTTATCGTAGATGCTGAACTTGATGTAAATATTACAGGTAAAGTTGGAAGTGATGATGCCTTAGAGTACTTAGAAGTAAATGGTAGAGATATTGACTTCTATAAGGAAGTAGTTGTAGATGGTGACTTAAAAATTGATGCATCAGGAGATGTTTCATTTAGAGAAGATATTTTAATTGATGGTGATTTATATATTGAAAATGCAGATAGTATTGACTTTAAAGGTACAGTTACTGTAACAGGAGATATTTTCTTAGAAGGAAATAGTGTTGATTTTGCAGGTGTTGTAAAATCAACTAATAATGGAACTTTAACTATTAGACCAGCAGATAAAACTTTTGATATTGAAGTTTCTAGTATGATGGATAACTCAGTAAATCCTGATGAGGTTTTAGAACTTACTTATACTGAAATGTCATTAATTAAAGATGGTTTTGATTCTATTAAAATAGGTTATAACCTTGGTGATAGAGCTGACTTTGGATTAGGGGATATTTTCCTTGGACAAAAGAATGCAAATTCATATACATTCTTAGATACTGCATACTTATATGGTAATAAGATTATTGTTGAAGATGGTATTACTAGTGATTATACACTTAAAACTTTAGAAGATTTACATCTTGAAGCATATAGTAATGTAGAAATTTATAACCAAATTACAGCTGGAACTACTGATTCAGCACAAAATGTAAGTATTTATTCTCAAACTGGAAAAATTGTTCAGTTAGATTATGAAAACTTTGGACATGATGGAGAACTTGGTGAGTCTGAGTATATTAAAGCAAATACTTTAAGTTTATATGCACAATCTGGAATGGATTTACAAGCATTACTAGTTGATAATCTTTCTGTTGAAAATAGTGGTGATGGTAATATCATCCTTAATATTGTAGATAATGATATAAATATCTCAAATGGAGCAAGTGGTATTCAAGATGTAAATATCATCAAAGTATCTCAGTCAAATGTAACTGGTACAGGTAATACTACTATTACTACTGAAAATGGTGATATTACAGTTCTTGATAGTTTAACTACTGTTTCAAGTGCTTTAGGTGATGTAACTGGTTCAGGTATTGATATCAAAGGAAGTGGTACGTTAAATATTACTGCTAAAGATACAGGAATTAACACTGATCTTAATATCAATAATACAATCACAGCTGTTGGTGGAGAGTTTAACTTAACTGCTGATGGAAACATAAATATTAATGCAAATATCTCAAATACATTAGCTCAAGGAAGTGGTGCAATTACTATCACTTCTAATAAAGCAGATGTTGTAATGCAAGATGGAACAAAAGTTAGTTCTATGGATGCTACAAATAATGATGGTTCTATTATTATTACAGCAGATAATGATATTAAACTATCAATTCTTGAAGCTGACGGTTCTGTAACATTAACAGCAGGAGAGAGCGTACTAGATAACTTAAGTGGTGAAACATCAAATATCTAGGAACAACAACTTCATTAACAATAACAGCAGGAACAGGAATAGGAACAAATAGTGATGATATAGATACAACAGTAGCAAATATTACACTAACAAATAATACAAGTGGAGATATATACCTACAAGAAACAGATACATTAGAAATAAAAGGAATCACACAAGATAGTAGTGATGGTGTAATCAGTATTGTTGTTGATTCAGGAGATATTACACAAAGTGGAATATCACATCAGTAAATGGAGATATAAGTGTAATAGCTACATCTGGAAGTATCATAATGAATGATATAAAAGAGACAAACTCAACTTCAGGAAATATTACATATGACGCAAGTTCAAATGTAGAAGTAGCAATAATAAATACAACAGGAAATGTATCAGTAATAGCAGGAAATGCAATAAGTGATAACTTAAGTAGTGAAAATGCAAATATTACAGCAAATGAAGCAACATTAAGCGCAGCAAATGGAATAGGAACAAATAGTGATGAGATAGATACAGATGTATCAACAATCTCTTTAACAAATATAACAAGTGGAGATATATTCCTAGAAGAAGATGATGACTTAATAATCTCTTCAATTGATTCACAAGGTACAAATGGTGATGTAGTAATCGTAACAGAAGAAGGAACAATAACAACAACAGGAACAATAACAACAAATACAAGCTCAAATGGAGATATATTACTTCAAGCAATAGGAACAGCATCTGATATCACAATAGGAGCAGCCTTATTAAGTTCAACTGGAAATATATCACTAAATGCAGGAAGAAGTGTAAACTTAAATGCAAATGTAACAACATCAACAAGTAGTAAAACGATAGATGTTCTTGCAAATAATTCAATAACAATGATAGATGGTACAACAGTACAAACAAATAATGGAAATATTATTTTAGATGCAACTTCAGGAAGTGTAACTACAGATTTAATAAATGCAGGAATAGCAGATATAGCTATTTATGTAGGGACTAGTATTTCTGATATAGATGAGAATTCTTTAATTACAGCAAATGACTTATTATTAAAAACTGGATTATCAATAGGTGAAGGAAGTAATCACTTAAATACAACAGTAGATGTAATAACAGTAGATAGTGAATCAGATGTATATATCACAGAAGCAAATGCGATAGAAGTAAATAGTGTAGATGTAGAAGTAAATAGAGTAGCTAGTAATGGTGTGGCAACACTTACAACAAGTTATGATACTCAGTCAGATATAACAAGTGCTGGAAGCTTAGTGTTAGAATCAGGTGCGATGAGTGTAAATGAGAGTATAGTTGCCCAAGATAATGTACTGTTAAAATCAAGTGATACAATGACACTAGATGCAAACTTAACATCAAATAGTGGAAATATTACATTAGATGCAACAAATGATATAGAATTAAACGCAGATGTAAAAGCAGTAGTAGCAAATAAAACAATAGAATTAAAATCAGGAAATGATATCACTATGGCAATAGATACATTAGTATCTGTAGAAAATGGTGGAAATATTTTATTAGATGCAAACAATGATGTAACAATAGAAACAATAGATGCAAAAACATCAAGTGTTTCAATCACAGCAGGTGGAAACTTAATAGATACAGATGAACAAGTAGATATTATAGCTTCTAGTTTATTGTTAGATATTACAGGTGCTGTAGGAAGTGTAAATAATCACTTAGAAACAAATATAGATACATTAAGCGCAAAAGCAGGAAATGGTCTATTTGTAACAGAAACAGATACAGTTTCAATAGATTCAGTACTAGTAAATGTAAATAGTGTAAATAATGATGGAACGATTACAGCTACAACAAATGAAGCACAAGAAAACTTAGTATCAACAGATAAAATGATTTTAGTAAGTACACAAGGTGATATTGATGTTACAGAGAATGCAGTAGTATCTTCAAATAGTGATACACTTATTAAAGCAACAAATGGAAATGTAGTATTAAGTAGTGATTTAAATACATTAGGAAACTTAAGTATTCAATCTTCAAATAGCTTCACTCAAAATGCAAATGTAATAGCAACTGGAACAGTAGATGTAGAAGCTGTAACAATCACAATGGGAAGTACAACTTCAACAGATGCAAAAACTTCAAATATCAGATACAACGCTACAGGAGTATTAACTCTAGGTGAATTAGTAACTACAAGTGATGTATCGTTAAAAGCAGGTTCAATAGTAGATTCAAATGCAGATACAAATAATATCACAGCAGATGAGTTAAGACTAGAAACTACAGGTTCAATAGGTGAGAGTACAAACTTAATAGAAACAGATGTAAGAAAATTAAGTTCAAACTCAGATAGCTTATTTGTAATAGAAGCAAATGACTTATTAATTGCGCAAACATCAACAGTAGAAGTACAAAGAGTAGATGAAGTAGGAGCCTTAGCCTTAGTAAGAGACTTAGCACAAAGTGATGTAAGAGCAAATAATGATATAGAGATAAAAGCAGAAGGTACAATAACAGTAGATGTAAATGCAGGTGATGTAATATCAACAAATGGAAACATTGCTTTAGAAGCAGGAACAAGTATTGTTCAAAATGGATTAGTACAAGCAAATACTACAGTATCAATAGAAGCAAAAGCAGGAGATATTACAATGGGTGATAACTCAAGTGTAATAGCAAATGTAGATGTAAGCTTAGAAGCAAATGGTACAATCCTAACAGAGATAATAAATACATCAGGTAATGTAAGTTTAGTAGCAAGTACAGGAAGTGTAAGTGATATTGATGCTAACTCTAAGATTTCAGCAAATGGATTAAATGTACAAGCAGCTACAATATCGGATCTGTAGCAAATGTATTAAATACAGAAGTATCAAAAATAGCTATGGATGCAGGAACTGATATTTATGTTAATGGAGTTGATTCTCTTGAAGTAGCGGAAGTAACAGTTTCTATTGATACTCAAAATATTGTAAACTCTGGTATCAATAGTGTTGGAACTTTAGTTCTTAATGCAGCAGATTCTATAACAACAAATGCTAATATTGTATCAACAAATGCAGATATTAACCTAGAAGCAGGAACATATATCGCTCAAAATGCTTTAGTTCAAGCTAATAGTACAGTTTCAATAAATGCACAAACTGGAAATATTACTATGGGTGATAACTCAAGTACAATATCAAATGCTGATATAAGTCTAGAAGCTAAAGATTCAATAGTAACACAGTTAATTAGTACATCAGCAAATGTAAGTTTAGTAGCTACTAATGGAAGTGTAAGTGATATAGATGAAAACTCAAAAGTTCAAGCAAGTACTTTAAGTATTCAATCAGGAGCCCACATAAGTGAAGCTAATAATCACTTCAATATACAAGTATCTACTATAACAACTGTTTCAAAAGATGATACATTTATTGATGAAGTTGATGCTATTATTATCTCAGATATAACAAGTGCTGGAAGCTTAGTGTTAGAATCAGGTGCGATGAGTGTAAATGAGAGTATAGTTGCCCAAGATAATGTACTGTTAAAATCAAGTGATACAATGACACTAGATGCAAACTTAACATCAAATAGTGGAAATATTACATTAGATGCAACAAATGATATAGAATTAAACGCAGATGTAAAAGCAGTAGTAGCAAATAAAACAATAGAATTAAAATCAGGAAATGATATCACTATGGCAATAGATACATTAGTATCTGTAGAAAATGGTGGAAATATTTTATTAGATGCAAACAATGATGTAACAATAGAAACAATAGATGCAAAAACATCAAGTGTTTCAATCACAGCAGGTGGAAACTTAATAGATACAGATGAACAAGTAGATATTATAGCTTCTAGTTTATTGTTAGATATTACAGGTGCTGTAGGAAGTGTAAATAATCACTTAGAAACAAATATAGATACATTAAGCGCAAAAGCAGGAAATGGTCTATTTGTAACAGAAACAGATACAGTTTCAATAGATTCAGTACTAGTAAATGTAAATAGTGTAAATAATGATGGAACGATTACAGCTACAACAAATGAAGCACAAGAAAACTTAGTATCAACAGATAAAATGATTTTAGTAAGTACACAAGGTGATATTGATGTTACAGAGAATGCAGTAGTATCTTCAAATAGTGATACACTTATTAAAGCAACAAATGGAAATGTAGTATTAAGTAGTGATTTAAATACATTAGGAAACTTAAGTATTCAATCTTCAAATAGCTTCACTCAAAATGCAAATGTAATAGCAACTGGAACAGTAGATGTAGAAGCTGTAACAATCACAATGGGAAGTACAACTTCAACAGATGCAAAAACTTCAAATATCAGATACAACGCTACAGGAGTATTAACTCTAGGTGAATTAGTAACTACAAGTGATGTATCGTTAAAAGCAGGTTCAATAGTAGATTCAAATGCAGATACAAATAATATCACAGCAGATGAGTTAAGACTAGAAACTACAGGTTCAATAGGTGAGAGTACAAACTTAATAGAAACAGATGTAAGAAAATTAAGTTCAAACTCAGATAGCTTATTTGTAATAGAAGCAAATGACTTATTAATTGCGCAAACATCAACAGTAGAAGTACAAAGAGTAGATGAAGTAGGAGCCTTAGCCTTAGTAAGAGACTTAGCACAAAGTGATGTAAGAGCAAATAATGATATAGAGATAAAAGCAGAAGGTACAATAACAGTAGATGTAAATGCAGGTGATGTAATATCAACAAATGGAAACATTGCTTTAGAAGCAGAACAAGTATTGTTCAAAATGGATTAGTACAAGCAAATACTACAGTATCAATAGAAGCAAAAGCAGGAGATATTACAATGGGTGATAACTCAAGTGTAATAGCAAATGTAGATGTAAGCTTAGAAGCAAATGTACAATCCTAACAGAGATAATAAATACATCAGGTAATGTAAGTTTAGTAGCAAGTACAGGAAGTGTAAGTGATATTGATGCTACTCTAAGATTTCAGCTACAAACTTAACAGTAAATGCAAGTCAAATTGGACAAAGTGATAATCACTTAAATACAGATGTAAATGTATTAAATGCTACATTATCAAGTGATACAATGTATTTATCAGAAGTAGATGATATTATAGTAAACACAGATAAGTTACTAGGAAGCATCCAAGCGACAAACATTAACAGTAAATGCAAATGAAATAGGAGAAACAACAAATCACCTAAATACAGATGTAAATACAATGAATGTAACAGTAGCAAATGACACAGTATACTTAACAGAAAAAGATGCAATCACAATAAATATAGATAAATTACTAGGTGAAATAAAAGCAACAGAGCTAACAGTAAACGCAAATGAAATAGGAGAAAGTACAAACCACCTAAATACAGATGTAGATACGATGAATGTAACAGTAGCAAATGATACAGTACACCTAATAGAAAAAGATGCAATCACAATAAATATAGATAAGTTACTAGGTGAAATAAAAGCAACAGACTTAACAGTAAACGCAAATGAAATAGGTGAAAGTAATAATCACCTAAATACAGATGTAGATACGATGAATGTAACAGTAGCAAATGACACAGTACACCTAATAGAAAAAGATGCAATCACAATAAATATAGATAAGTTACTAGGTGAAATAAAAGCAACAGACCTAAGAGTAAACGCAAATGAAATAGGTGAAAATAATAATCACCTAAATACAGATGTAAATACAATGACAGTTAATGTAGCAAATGACACAGTATACTTAACAGAAAAAGATGCAATCACAATAAATATAGATAAATTACTAGGTGAAATAAAAGCAACAGACCTAAGAGTAAACGCAAATGAATAGGTGAAAGTAATAATCACCTAAATACAGATGTAGATACGATGACAGTTGATGTAGCAAATGATACAGTACACCTAAGTGAGAAAGACGCAATCACAATAAATATAGATAAATTACTAGGTGAAATAAAAGCAACAGACCTAACAGTAAATGCAAATGAAATAGGAGAAAATAATAATCACCTAAATACAGATGTAAATACAATGAATGTTACAGTAGCAAATGATACAGTACACCTAATAGAAAAAGATGCAATCATAATAAATATAGATAAATTACTAGGTGAAATAAAAGCAACAGACCTAAGAGTAAACGCAAATGAAATAGGAGAAAGTACAAACCACCTAAATACAGAAGTAGATGTATTAAATGCTACTTTATCAAGTGATACAATGTATTTATCAGAAGTAGATGATATTATAGTAAACACAGATAAGTTACTAGGAAGCATCCAAGCGACAACATTAACAGTAAACGCAAATGAAATAGGTGAAAATAATAATCACCTAAATACAGATGTAAATACAATGAATGTAACAGTAGCAAATGATACAGTATACTTAACAGAAAAAGACGCAATCACAATAAATATAGATAAATTACTAGGTGAAATAAAAGCAACAGACCTAACAGTAAATGCAAATGAAATAGGTGAAAGTAATAATCACCTAAATACAGATGTAAATACAATGACAATAGATGTAGCAAATGATACAGTATACTTAACAGATCAAGATGCAATCATAATAACTATCGATAAATTATTAGGTGAAATAAAAGCAACAACATTAACAGTAAATGCAAATGAAATTAGGTGAGACAACAAATCACTTAAATACAGATGTAAATATAATAAATGTAAATGCTTCAAATAATACAGTGTACCTAAGTGAAAAAGACTCTATCACTGTAAATAGTACTTCTTTATTTGGAACAATAGAAGCAAGTGATTTAACAATAGATGCAGATAGTGTAGGTTCTACAGTAAATTACCTAAATACAAAGATAGATACACTAAATGCTCAAATAACTAATGATATTNCTGGTTTAGATATAGCTGTTTCTATTATAACAACCTCTTCAAATGTAACATTAACAGCAGGAGGGAGTGTACTAGATAATTTAAGTGGAGAAGCGTCAAATATCTTAGGAACAACAACTTCATTAACAATAACAGCAGAAGCAGGAATAGGAACAAGTAGTGATGATATAGATACAACAGTAGCAAATATTACACTAACAAATAATACAAGTGGTGATATATACTTACAAGAAACAGATACATTAGAAGTAGAAGGAATCACTCAAAGTGGATCAGGTGTAATTGATATTGTTGTTGATTCAGGTGATATAAATCAAACAGGTAATGTAACTTCAACTAGTGGTAATATTTCTATTGAAGCTACGTCTGGAAATATTACTATGACTGATGAGAGACATACAACTTCAACTTCTGGAAATATTACATATGAGGCAAACTTAAATGTAAATATTTCAATTTTAAGCACAAGTTCTAATATAACAGTTATTTCTGGAAATGCGATAACTGATACCCTTATAAGTGAAGATGCAAATATCATAGCAGATGAAGTAACATTAAGTGCAGTAAATGGAATAGGTACAAGTGGAGATAATGATATAGATACAAATGTATCAACAATTTCACTAAGTAATACTACAAATGGAGATATATTTATTCAAGAAGATAATAATCTAATTATCTCTTCAATTAGTTCACAGGGTTCAAATGCAGATGTAGTTGTAATTACAGAAAATGGTTCAATAGAAACAACAAATACAATTACTGATTCAGTGACAGGTGATATATTACTTCAAGCAATAGGAGCTACTTCAGATATCACAATAGGAGCAGCTTTATTAAGTACAACTGGAAATATATCACTAAATGCAGGAAGAAGTGTAAATCTAAATTCTAATATAACAACTAATGGAAATAGTAAAACAGTAGATATATTGGCAAATAATTCAATAACAATGATAGATGGAACTACTATCCAAACTAATAATGGGAATATCATTTTAGATGCAACTGCAGGAAGTGTAACAATAGACAGTGTAAATGCAGGAACGGCAGATATAGCTATTTATGCAGGGACTAGTATTTCTGATATAGATGAGAATTCTTTAATTACAGCAAATGATTTATTATTAAAATCAGGAAGCACAATAGGAACAGGAATAAACCACTTAAATACAACAGTAGATAACTTAACTGTAAATAGTGGAGATAATACATTTTTAACAGAAGCAACAGATGTAAATATAAATAGTGTAGATGTAGAAATAAATAGAGTAGGTGCTACAGGAGTAGAGACACCTACTACAAGTCATGCAACACAAAGTGATATAAATTCAAGTGGAGCATTAGTACTACAAACACAAGATGGAAGTATCACAACAGTAGTAAATGATGGAGATATAATAACAGGTGGGAATACACTGTTAAAAACATCAGAAATAGCAGAGGGAAGTAGTAGTGATTCAGATATAACACTAGGTGGAAGTATAAGTATTACAAATGGAGATATAAGTATTTCATCAAGTGATAATGTAAATATCAATAATAATATCATTGCAAATACAACAAATAAAACAATAGATGTTTTAGCAAGTAGTAATATAACAATGATAGATGGAACATCAGTTACAAGTAGTGATGGAAATATCAGCTTTGAAGCAAATACTGGAAATGTAATAAGTGAAACTATTAACGCTGGAACTGGTGCAGTAGCAATAAAAACAGCAGGAACAATAAATGATATAGATTCTTCTTCTTTAATTACAGCTCAAAGCTTATTAATAGATGCTCTAGGAAAAGTAGGAATAACTACTAATCATATAAATACAAATATCACAACATTAAGCGTAAATGCAGGAGCAGGTTTATATATCACAGAAAATGATGGTGTTTCAATTGATAGTGTAGATGTAGAGGTAAATAGAGTTGCAGATACAGCAATTGTAACAGAAACAACAAATGATGCACAAGAGAAATTAATTTCAACAGATGAACTAGTATTAGTTTCAACTTTAGGAAATATAGAAATAACAAGTAATAGTTCACATGATGTAAGCTCAAATGGTGATACATTAATAAGTGCATTAGATGGAGCTATTATATTAAGTGATGATTTAACAACAGGAACTGGAAACTTAAGTATCTTAGCAAATACAACATTTGCACAAAATTCAAATATTACAACTGCTGGAACTGTAGATGTAGAAGCAAATACTTCAATTACAATGGCAGATGTAATTACTAATGCAAATGATTCAAATATTAGATACTCAACAAATGGTGAAATAAGTTTAGCTCAATTAACAACAAGTGCAGATGTTTCAATCATAGCAGGTTCAATAGTTGATTCAAATGCAGATACAAATAATATCACAGCAGATGAGTTAAGATTAGAGGTTTCAGGTTCAACAGGATTAGGAACAAATCATATAGAAACAGATGTTGCAGAACTTAGTTCAAATGGTGGAAGCTTATTTGTAACAGAAGCAAATGATATAACAATAAATCAAACAAGCCAAATAGTAGTTCAAAGAGTTGGAAGTGATACAACACTAACAACAACAAACACAACAGATGCAACACAAAGTGATATAAATTCAAGTGGAGCATTAGTACTACAAACACAAGATGGAAGTATCACAACAGTAGTAAATGATGGAGACATTATTACAGATGGAAACACACTGTTAAAAACATCAGAAATAGCAGAGGGAACAAGTAGTGATTCAGATATAACACTAGGTGGAACTGTAAGTATCACGAATGGAGATATAAGTATTTCATCAAGTGATAATGTAAATATCAATAATAATATCATTTCAAATACAATAAATAAAACAATAGATGTTTTAGCAAGTAGTAATATAACAATGATAGATGGAACATCAGTTACAAGTAGTGATGGAAATATCAGCTTTGAAGCAAATACTGGAAATGTAATAAGTGAAACTATTAACGCTGGAACTGGTGCAGTAGCAATAAAAACAGCAGGAACAATAAATGATATAGATTCTTCTTCTTTAATTACAGCTCAAAGCTTATTAATAGATGCACTAGGAAAAGTAGGAACAACTACTAATCATATAAATACAAATATCACAACATTAAGCGTAAATGCAGGAGCAGGTTTATATATCACAGAAAATGATGGTGTTTCAATTGATAGTGTAGATGTAGAGGTAAATAGAGTTGCAGATACAGCAATTGTAACAGAAACAACAAATGATGCACAAGAGAAATTAATTTCAACAGATGAACTAGTATTAGTTTCAACTTTAGGAAATATAGAAATAACAAGTAATAGTTCACATGATGTAAGCTCAAATGGTGATACATTAATAAGTGCATTAGATGGAGCTATTATATTAAGTGATGATTTAACAACAGGAACTGGAAACTTAAGTATCTTAGCAAATACAACATTTGCACAAAATTCAAATATTACAACTGCTGGAACTGTAGATGTAGAAGCAAATACTTCAATTACAATGGCAGATGTAATTACTAATGCAAATGATTCAAATATTAGATACTCAACAAATGGTGAAATAAGTTTAGCTCAATTAACAACAAGTGCAGATGTTTCAATCATAGCAGGTTCAATAGTTGATTCAAATGCAGATACAAATAATATCACAGCAGATGAGTTAAGATTAGAGGTTTCAGGTTCAACAGGATTAGGAACAAATCATATAGAAACAGATGTTGCAGAACTTAGTTCAAATGGTGGAAGCTTATTTGTAACAGAAGCAAATGATATAACAATAAATCAAACAAGCCAAATAGTAGTTCAAAGAGTTGGAAGTGATACAACACTAACAACAACAAACACAACAGATGCAACACAAAGTGATATAAATTCAAGTGGAGCATTAGTACTACAAACACAAGATGGAAGTATCACAACAGTAGTAAATGATGGAGACATTATTACAGATGGAAACACACTGTTAAAAACATCAGAAATAGCAGAGGGAACAAGTAGTGATTCAGATATAACACTAGGTGGAACTGTAAGTATTACAAATGGAGATATAAGTATTTCATCAAGTGATAATGTAAATACCAATAATAATATCATTGCAAATACAATAAATAAAACAATAGATGTTTTAGCAAGTAGTAATATAACAATGATAGATGGAACAAGTGTTACAAGTAGTGATGGAAATATCAGCTTTGAAGCAAATACTGGAAATGTAATAAGTGAAACTATTAACGCTGGAACTGGTGATGTCATAATAAATGCAGGAGATAAAATATCAAATATAGATAATAACTCTTTAATTACAGCAGATAAATTATCATTAAATGCAGGAAATTCTATAGGAAGTTCTTTAAATCATATAAATACAACTATAAATTCATTAAGTGCAAAAGCAGATACTAATGATGTAGATACAACAGATGATAATCATATTTTTGTTACAAATACACAAGCTTTAATTATTGATAGTATCACAATTGATATAAATAGAGTTGATAGTAGTGCAACAATAGATAGTGATACAACAGGAACAACACAAGAGGATATCTCAACTAGTGATAATGGAAATGTTGTAATAAAAGCAAGTGATATTACACTTGAGGGTGGAAGTGATTCTGTTGGATTAAATGCACTTGGAACAGGAAATGTAAAACTAAATGCAACTTCTGGAGATATTACATTAAATGATAATGTAAATGCTGGAAGTGGTGATATAACAGTTTTAGCTGGTACAAGTATCATCCAATCAGGAGATATTTTAACTACAGATGGAACAGTAGATGTAGAAGCAACTGCTGGTTCAATAAGTATGAGTGATGGTGTAAAAACAAGTTCAAATGAAAACATAAGATATGAAGCTTCAACAAGCTTATCTCTTGGATTGATAACTACAAGTAAAAATGTATCATTACTTGCAGCAACTATAACTGATAGTGCAGGCTTAGACACAAGTGATACGGCAGTAGATATCCAAGCAAAAGAGCTAAGAGTTGAAACTACTGATTTATCAGGTGGCTTTGGAGTAGGAGCTAATCATTTAGAAACTACAGTTGAAGTAATAAGTGTAAAAACTGGTACAAGTGGAGCATTTATAAGTGAGACTGATGATATTTTAGTTGATGAAGTTGAAGATACAGAAGACTCATCAGATGGAATAAGTGTAAATAGAGTACTAGATACTGCTCTTGTAACTGCTTCAGTAGTAAATGATGCAAGTCAAAGTGATATAGTAACAACTGGAAGTTTAGTATTACAAACTTTAGATGGAAGTATAACTACTGTTGCTAGTAATGGAGATATAAGTACTGGTGGAAATACACTATTAAAAACTATAGATGAAGATGATAAAGAGGATAATATTAATATTAACTCTAATATAACTTCATCAAGTAATATCTCAATTGTCTCAGCTCAAAACTTCACTTAGCAGCAAATGCAAAAGTTGAATCTACAGGTGTAAACTCTACAATAGATATTTTTATAAGTAGTGTTGATGGAGATGTATCCCTAGAAGATACAAGTTCTATTGTTTCAAATGATTCAAATATTAGAGTAAAAGCTGATGATATTAAGCTTTCATCTGTAGATGCTGGAACTGCTTCGATTTCTCTTTATGCCCTTGGAAATATACTTGATAATGGAGATACAACTACAGATTTAGTTTCAAAAAACTTAAGAATTTTTGCACAAAATGGTGGAGTAGGAAATGACACTACAACTATAAATAGCTTAAATATTGATGCTGATAATATCACTGCAAATATAGGTGCAAATGGTATTTATATAGAAGATTTAAATGATTTAACAGTTACATATATTGATGATATTAGTGTAAATAATGTAAACTCACAAGCTTTAGTTTTATCTCAAAGAACAGATGAAATCCAAGAAGATATTAAATCTAAAGATAGTGGTGTTATTTCGATTACTACAGATAGTACTTTAACTATCAAAGAAGGACAGTTAGTAAATCCTTCAACAAATGCAAATACAGATGATGGCTTAGGAATAAGTGGAAGTGATAATATAGTATTAAGCTCTACAAGTGGAAATATTGATATTCTAAGTGGTATTACATCGTCATCTGGAGATATTACAATAAATGCTCAAACATCTATTTCTCAAACTGGAAAAATAGAAGCACAAGGTTTAAATAACTTACTTAAAGTTACAACACAAACTGGAAGTATTGTGATGAATCATGACTCTATTATAAAAGCAGTTGATTCAACTACTCAAATAGAGCTAAATTCAGCTGCAAATATTGAAGTAGAAACAATTGAAAGTTTAGGTCAAGTAAGTATAACTGCAGGAGGGAACTTAACTGATATAGACTCAACTGGTGATAGTGAAGTAGATATTACAGCAGTAGATTTAATCTTGAATGTTACTAATGAAATAGGTTCATTAGATAATAACATCGAAACAGATATTACTACAATTGAATCTACTTCAAGTAACTTATACTTAGATGAAACAGATGATTTATTTGTAAATAGTATCACAGGAACACAAGTAAATTTAACAGCAAATAAAATAACAGATGGAACAGATACAAGCATCCAAGCGACAACATTAACAGTAAATGCAAATGAAATAGGAGAAACAACAAATCACCTAAATACAGATGTAAATACAATGAATGTAACAGTAGCAAATGACACAGTATACTTAACAGAAAAAGATGCAATCACAATAAATATAGATAAATTACTAGGTGAAATAAAAGCAACAGAGCTAACAGTAAACGCAAATGAAATAGGAGAAAGTACAAACCACCTAAATACAGATGTAGATACGATGAATGTAACAGTAGCAAATGATACAGTACACCTAATAGAAAAAGATGCAATCACAATAAATATAGATAAGTTACTAGGTGAAATAAAAGCAACAGACTTAACAGTAAACGCAAATGAAATAGGTGAAAGTAATAATCACCTAAATACAGATGTAGATACGATGAATGTAACAGTAGCAAATGACACAGTACACCTAATAGAAAAAGATGCAATCACAATAAATATAGATAAGTTACTAGGTGAAATAAAAGCAACAGACCTAAGAGTAAACGCAAATGAAATAGGTGAAAATAATAATCACCTAAATACAGATGTAAATACAATGACAGTTAATGTAGCAAATGACACAGTATACTTAACAGAAAAAGATGCAATCACAATAAATATAGATAAATTACTAGGTGAAATAAAAGCAACAGACCTAAGAGTAAACGCAAATGAAATAGGTGAAAGTAATAATCACCTAAATACAGATGTAGATACGATGACAGTTGATGTAGCAAATGATACAGTACACCTAAGTGAGAAAGACGCAATCACAATAAATATAGATAAATTACTAGGTGAAATAAAAGCAACAGACCTAACAGTAAATGCAAATGAAATAGGAGAAAATAATAATCACCTAAATACAGATGTAAATACAATGAATGTTACAGTAGCAAATGATACAGTACACCTAATAGAAAAAGATGCAATCATAATAAATATAGATAAATTACTAGGTGAAATAAAAGCAACAGACCTAAGAGTAAACGCAAATGAAATAGGAGAAAGTACAAACCACCTAAATACAGAAGTAGATGTATTAAATGCTACTTTATCAAGTGATACAATGTATTTATCAGAAGTAGATGATATTATAGTAAACACAGATAAGTTACTAGGAAGCATCCAAGCGACAACATTAACAGTAAACGCAAATGAAATAGGTGAAAATAATAATCACCTAAATACAGATGTAAATACAATGAATGTAACAGTAGCAAATGATACAGTATACTTAACAGAAAAAGACGCAATCACAATAAATATAGATAAATTACTAGGTGAAATAAAAGCAACAGACCTAACAGTAAATGCAAATGAAATAGGTGAAAGTAATAATCACCTAAATACAGATGTAAATACAATGACAATAGATGTAGCAAATGATACAGTATACTTAACAGATCAAGATGCAATCATAATAACTATCGATAAATTATTAGGTGAAATAAAAGCAACAACATTAACAGTAAATGCAAATGAAATAGGTGAGACAACAAATCACTTAAATACAGATGTAAATATAATAAATGTAAATGCTTCAAATAATACAGTGTACCTAAGTGAAAAAGACTCTATCACTGTAAATAGTACTTCTTTATTTGGAACAATAGAAGCAAGTGATTTAACAATAGATGCAGATAGTGTAGGTTCTACAGTAAATTACCTAAATACAAAGATAGATACACTAAATGCTCAAATAACTAATGATATTTACCTAATAGAAAATGATGATCTAAAAATAGATACAGTAAATGCAATAAATATGTATGTAATCGCAAACTCAAATATAGAGAATAAAGATGTAAACTCATTAGTAAAAACAGATAAACTAATAATAGATGCTCTAAATGTAAACCTTAATACAGAAATAAAAACAATAAAAGCAAATGTAGTAAATGATATAACAATAAATGAAAAAGATAACCTACTAGGAACAATCATAGCAGAAGACTTAATCTTAGATGTAGCCTTCTCAACACTTCTAACAGATGTAGAGACAATGACACTTAACTCAAGTGACTCAATATATGTAACACAAATAGATGATGTAATAGTAAAAGACTCAAACGCAATAAATATCCTAGCAATAGAAAGCTTAAATGGAGATCTATACTTAGATAAATTAATAGCAGAAACAGTAACAGTAAAAGTATCAGAAGATAAAAGAATACTAGATAATAATGATGAGTTAACAAATGTAGAGTCAGAAAATCTAAATATGCTAGGAAAAGGGGCATACACAGAAGGAAACTTAATAAACCCAGAAACAATAGAAACAATGGGACAAAAAGCTATAGAAATAGACACAACAAAGTTATATCTAGGGAATCATGATACAGCTAAAATAAAAAATAATACAATAAATGATACAATGTACGGATTATTAATAGAAAGAGATAACTACTCGATGCAATATGTAGCTCAATCAGAATTTGAAAGAGAATTAACAGAGATAAATACGGAACTTTCAACAGGTATGGAAGATATTGTAATGTGGGAGTTTGAAACAGCGATAAATTATCAAAGTTTAAATCAATCAAGTAATGTAAATAGTGCATATAATGAATATGTAGTAAGAAATACACAGATAACACAGAATGATAATATCAGAGCATTAAGAAGCTTTGAAGTACAGACTGTAAGTACAGTAGCGGAGCATACAGTAATAATGCCAAGTGTAGAATATAGTACGTATACAAGTTCAATAGGATTTATAGATATAGAAACAACAAGTAATAATATCTTGTTTGACTATGATGAGGAAGAGTATGAGTTATGGACAGAAGATTTAGTTTTATAATAAAAAAAGAAAATAAGAATTATCTAAATATTAAAAGGAATTAAAATGTTAAAAGTAAAACACCTAGTATTATCAACATCTACAATTATTTTTTTAAGTGCTTGTGGTGGTGGAGGAGGTGGTGCAACTGCAACTACTGTTTCAACACCAATCACAAAAGTATCTGGAACAGTTACAGATGGACCTATTAAAAATGCTTTAGTGTATATTGATGAGAATCTAAATGGACAATTAGATTATATTGATAATAATACGAATAGTACTTTAGATTTAGGAGTTGATAGTGTAACTGAGTATTATACTTTTACTGATAAAAATGGTAGATATACTATACAAGGTATTTTAGATAATGATAAAGAGTATATCGTTGTAGTTGAAGGTTCTTCAGCTTATGGTACAGAAGACAAAATAGATAATAATAGTGATGGTACAAGTCTTACGTTTAAAATGTTTAATATTCTAAAAACAACAACTGCTAGTTCAACAAAAAAGTTTACAGGTGGTCAATACAATGTAAACCATAATGCAAATCTTTTTAAATCAACACTTAAAACTTTAGATGAAAAAACTTTTAATGCTATAAGTGATTCTAACTCATATACAGGAGTTAAAGAATTTATAAATGATCCCTCTACTGATAATACAGATTTATTTCAAATGTATATAAAAAGTACAGCAACAAAAACACCTATAAATGCACAAGTTACAACACTTCAAGGTGAAGTAACTCAATATTTAGAAAAACAAAACAATGAACAACAGCCAACAGTTACAAATAATCTTTTAGGTTTAGGAAGTGATAGTTTACTTGCTACTTCATCATCTACAAGCAACTCTTTGATAGATAGTTCAACAACTCAAAAATCAACAATTGGAACTAACTATACATTCTCAAAAAAATTAGACTCAGATAGTTTGTATGAAGATACTAATTCAGGTTCTTACAGTTATATTACAAAATATGATAATATTTTGCAAATTCCAGATTTTGAAACTTTACAAAACCAAGGTTACTCTTTTGTAAGTGGTGCAGATATCAAATCAAATAATCAAACTGGTAGTGTTTCAGATATTTTAGATAATCTTTTAGAGAAAGTGAGTTTCACTGATCAAACAGCAGTAGTTTTATATCAATATGATAAAACGACAACGAGTTGGAGTCAGATAGGTGGTTCTTTTAGCATATCTGCAAATGAAATAGATTCAACTATTAAAGCTTCAATGACATTAAATCCATTTATTATTCTTGAAAATAACACAGCTAATCAAACTACTAAAACTTTAGATGTAAGTGAGTTTAGCTCTTATTCTAATCCATTAGTAGTTGTAAAAAATACTAAAGGTGAGATTATTGATTATGTTGAAGTTACTGGAAATAGTGTAAGTATAAATTATGATGATTCTGAAAATGTTGGTTCTATTGTTGTTTTAAGTGAAGATTTTAAAGAAACTACAAGCAGTGAGAGCTTAGCTGTATCACTAAAAGTAATTGAAGAAGGTGGAAACTTATCTTTAGGAGAAGAACTTCCTATTACGAAAAGACTTGTTACAGGCGATTCTTTAGAATATATAAGAAATGGAGCACTTTATCATGGTATAAAAGGTGCTGAAAATATGATTAGAACAGATATTGCTTATAAAGTGATTGAAGATTATACAACAAACTCAAATATAAGTGATTATTTAAGATTTGATGCAACACAAAAAGATGGAATTATAACTATAGATTTTAAAAAAGAGTATGAAGGAGTAGATTTCACTGGTTTTGGAAAAGAAAAAAGTAGTTTTGAAGGAGTTGTAATATTCAAAGAAGCAGGTGGAGTGATACATAGAGCTGATTATTATCAAGAATTTATTCTAGAATCAAATGAGCCAAAAGTTGAAAGTGAACTCAATGGGTATATTTCTTTAGAAGCTATTTCTCCTACAGAGACATCTTTAGATTTTGATAAAGGAGTTTATGAATTTGTATATACAAATAAATCAGAAGGTTTTGAAAATTATGAAATTCTAACAACAAGTACTTGTAATCCTATTGTATCAACTTACAATGAAAGTGTTGAAAGTGATGATCATATAATCAAAGGTGAAATAAAAGTTACTAATGCTACAACTGCAAAAGCAGCAGGTAATGCTCAATTAAATAATACAATCACAACTGCAGTTGTTACAACAACAAATAGGTGTCAATAAATAGATGACAAAAGAGATTTTTAGAGTATTTAGATTTTTTTCTTTTGCATTTATAGTATTGTTTTTTATTGCTTGTGGAGGTGGTGGCACTAGCTCCTCAAGTGTAGATACAAATATGCAAAAGATAGATGGAAAATGGGACCCATATTTTAGTGATAAAAGATTTTTAGCCAATCAAAATGGTGACTTTGTAGGTCAAGCTACTTGGTATGAAGAAAAACTAAAAGATGATGGTTCTGTAGATGCAGATGCTGAAGGTGAAATGACTTTTATTTTTAATTCTAAAGGTGAAGTATATTTAAGTATTGAAATTTTAGAACCTATAAAAGTAGGAGAATATGACATAGATAGCCAAGGAACAGAACTTAAGTTAAGTGGTGTGATTAATGCTACATATGTATTATTTGAAAATGCAGGACAAAACTGTGTAAAAGTTAGTAAACTAACAAATGGTAATTTTGACTCATATTATAACTTATGTCAAAAATTTAACTAGAGTACTAAGGGGAGTGATGAAGAAAGTTATAACAATATGTTGTCTAGGACTTCTATCATCAGTTTTGGCTTCAAATGAGCCTAAAACTATAGATGTAGACATAAAAAGTATGATTGTGGAAGTTGTAAAGAGAAATTCAAATATTATCTTTGATAGAATGCAAGATCAGATTATTGAGTCTCAAATTAAACTAGAAGAATCAGGTTTTGATCCTACTTTTTATGTAAATATTACAAAACAAAGAACAGATGTACCAAATGGTGTTGATGAAAAATCAACAAGAGGCTATTTAAACGACTATGAAGAAAATCTTCAATCCCAAGAAATGGGAATAAAAGGTGTCACTTCAATTGGTTCACAATGGAGCTTATCCCTTACAAGTTCTGCAAAACAAAGTAACTTAATCAATAAATATCAAAGTGATTACGATACAGAGTTTAGAAAAGGACTAAAGCTTAGTATTGTTCAGCCTTTACTTAAAGGTTTTGGAGAGTATGGAGCTATGGGAAAAGTAAATTTAGCTAAGGCTGAAAGAAAAATATACTCTAAAAAATCTCAAAAAAATATTTCAGATGCTATGGGTGGTACAATTCAAAGTTATTGGAAATACTACTCTGCTAAACAGTTAAAAGAAAGCTATAAGAGCTCACTAGATTTTAATGAAAAAATCACAAAACTACTTGAAAAGAAATTTGAAGCTGGTGAAATACCTTATTCAGAAGTTTTAGAAGCAAAAAGTTCAGGTCTTATTAGACAAGCTCAACTAAAAAAAATAGATAGTGAAATCAAAAAATACAAAAATGACTTTTTCTCACTTTTAAATGTATCTACTTATAATACTCAAGATATAGATTTTAATCTATTAGAAAATCCAAGTATTGATGAAAATGAAAAGGTATTAAGCTTACAAGCATACTTTGAAAAAGCACTTGAAATTTGGCCAGAATTTCAAATAGCAAAAAATAAACTTGAAAAAGAGTTATTACAAATTAAAATCACTGAAAATTATGTAAAACCACAGTTAGATTTAATCACTAGTGCTTCAAGTGGTACTTTAACAAATACTTTTAAAGATAGAGTTTATGATGATGAACATATATCTTGGAGTGTAGGATTACAATATTCAGGCTCTTTATATAATAATCAAGCAGTAAATGCTTTAAGAATCGCAAAATTAAAAGTAAATCAAATCAAACTAGAACTTGATACTTTAAAAAAAGGTTTATATAATGCAATTGATACAAAACTTGAATCATACAATAACTCAAAAGAAGAAGTTGAGTTTTATAAAGATAGTTTAGAAATCAAAAAAAGATTATTAGCTGATACGAAAAAAGCCTTTAATTTTGGAGAGAAAAGTATAAAAGATGTTATTGTTCAAGAAGATGATTTGATTGAATATCAGAATAAATTCTTTAATAGATTAATTGATTTTAAACTATCAAAAGCGTCATTAGATAAAGCTATTGGAGAGTTATTTAATAAATACTTATCAATGGAAGAAATTGAAAGATTAAAAGTTTCAAATGTTAGAAATGAATTATCAAAAGAAAGTTTTGGAGTTATAAGATAAATGAAAAGATTAATATATATGGCTTGTATTTGTACTACATTTTTACAAGCTCAGGAGTTATTAGCTCCTTTAACAGGAATTGTTAAACCTATTTATGAAGGTAAAATTGGTATTTCAACAGAAGGTAAGGTTGATAAGGTTTATTTAAAAGAGGGTGATAGTGTAAAAAAAAGGTCAGGTTATTTTATCTTTAGATAGTAACTTACAAAAATTAGAAACTCAAAGAAGAAATCTTTTATTAAAAGATAAAACTCAATTAAACTCACTAAAAAAGAATATTGTTGTAATTGAAGATATTTTAAATAAAAAACAAAAACTTTACAATGAAACAAAATCGATTAGTTTAAATGAACTAAATCAATTAAAAATGCAATACACAAATACAAAAGCAGAATTAAGTTCACTAATTATAAATGAAAAAAAAGAGTATATAGAGTATCAAATTTCTAAAAATGTATTGGATTATTATAAACTAAAATCACCTGTAAGTGGTGTGATTACAAAAATTGAACCTAAAATTGGTGAATGGGTTCAAGTAGGGAAAGAAATAGTTCAAATTATTGATATTGATACTTGTTTTGTTGAAGTTGATTTAACAACAAGCGATTTACAGCAATTATCTGTAAACTCAAAAGTAGATGTGGAAATTTCAAATGGAAAGGAAACATTTATTAAAGAGGGAACTGTATCATTTATTTCAGCTATGGCTGATAGTTCAAGTGGATTAATTAGAGCAAAGATAGACTTTGATAATAAAGATAAAAAAGCTATTCCTGGATTAACTGCAAATGTTATTTTAAAGTAGAGCTGAATGGAAGCTAGTAAGAGTAAAAAAACAGACACAATTGAGATATTAAATAGTTTAACAAATTTGAGAAACTCTTCTTTAGAAGAAGAGGAATTTTGGTTTGAGTATTTAGAATCTATATCTTTACTTACAAAAAGTAATCTAAGCTTTATTGTAAAAAAAGATGAAGAGCTTACTCTTTTTCAAGAGTATGATGATGCTTCAATAGATGATATAAGTAAAGATAGTATTTACAATAATATAAGTTCACTAGTTCAAAGGTCTTCACAAAATACTTATGCTTATGAAAAATCAAATTTTCAAAATAGGCATATAGTAGCTATAAAAATAGATAGTATAGAAGAAGAAAGTGAATTTTTTTCTTTGTTTTTTAATAGAAAACAATAACAAAAACGAGTTTACAAATGTAATATTAAGAGCTATATTATGTAAAGATGTTCCTTTTTCATATTTTAATAATAAGAATAAATCAAAAGCAGTTGAAGTATACCAATCAAATGATATGAATGACATAGATGAAGAGGAAGAAAATGATTTAACTTCAGTTGTTGAACTTATAAATTATATTGTAAGTGAAAATAAATTTAAACTATCAATTATGAAACTAGTAGATGAACTATGTACTAGATACAAGGCAAATAGAGTATCAATTGGTTGGGAATTTAATCAATATGTTACTCCTAAAGCCATAAGTCATGTGGAGGATTTTTTTAAAATCAAGTTACAGCTCAAAGGCTTTAGAAGCTATTTATGAAGAAGCTTATGAACAAGATAGTGAAATATTTTATCCAGAAGATAAAAATAGTGATTTAATTACAAATGCTCATGAAATATATCTAAAAGATAATAAGCTTTCAAATTTATATACCTTTCCTATTAGACTTGAAGATGAAATCATAGGTGTTATTAGTTTAGAATTTAAAGAGAGTGAGTTATCATTTTCTAGTTTAGAAACTATTAGATTAGCTCTAAATTTAATCGCACCAATTTTAAATAATATTTATACTCATGATCAAAATATTTTTAAAAAATCTTTAGTTAAAACTGAAAAAATGTCTAAAAACTTTTTTGGACCACAAAAAAGTTTATTGAAGTTATCAACTATTTTAGTGTCAATTCTTTTTTTATGGATTATATTTGGAAAACTTGAATATAAGGTTGAGTCTGTAACCAATCTTCAAACAGATAATATATCTTATGTTTCAGCACCTTTTGATGGAATAGTGCAAGAAGTTTTTGTAGACTCAGGAGATGATGTTGAAAAAGGAAAAAAACTTTTAGCTTTTGATAACAAAGAAATGATTTTAAAGAAATTAGAGATTAATGCTGATCTTATTAGATATGATACAGAAGCAGAAAAGGCTAGATCTCAAAGAAAACTTGCAGATATGCAAATCGCACTTGCAAAAAAAGAGCAATCAGAAGCAAACCTAAAAAAGTTAAACTACTTTTTGGAAAAAGCAGAGCTTAAATCACCTTTTGATGGTATTATCATCGAAGGAGATAAAGAAAAACTACTTGGAAGTCCTTTCTCAAAAGGTGATATTTTAATTCAAATTGCAAAACCAACTGATTTATATGCAAAACTAAAGGTTCAAGAAGAGTATATTGATGAAATAAAAGTAGGTCAAATAGCTGAACTTAACCTTTTAAGTAGACCACATGAATACTTTAATGTAAAAGTAGAAAAGATAATTCCAATGGCAAATGTTGATGATGAAAATGGAAATGTTTTTACAATTAAAGTAGTTTTTTTAGATGAAGTAAAACCTTGGATGAGACCTGGTATGAGTGGTATTGCAAAGATTAAAATTGAGCAAAGACCTGTTTATTGGATATTAACTCATAAAATCTCTGACTTTTTACATATGCATGTATGGTGGTAAGATAGATGCAAGGTAGTGTTTTTAGTGAACAGTGGTTTAAAGTTGCAAAACTTAATGTATCACTTAATAGTTCAAGTTATATAAAAAAACAGTTTTATCGAGGTCAGAAATGGTATGTAATAGAAGATAGTTTTAACAATCAATTTTTTAGAGTTAGAGAAGAGGCTTATAGATTTTTAGCTAGACTTGACTCTTCTAAAACTGTTGAAGAGATTTGGGAAGAGTCTTTAAAAGATGAGTCCTCTCACACTCCAACTCAAGATGAAGTTATATCATTACTAACAAGTTTACACCATAAAAATCTTTTATATTTTAAAAATAAAGCAAATACTGAACAACTTTTAAATAGAGCAGAACTAAAGCATAATAAAAAGATGAAAACTAAAGTTTTTTCTTTTTTATATTTTAAAGTACCATTATTTGACCCAGATAGGTTTCTTGATAAAACAAGACCTTTTACTGAGATAGTTTTTTCAAAAATAGGTGCTATTGTGTGGTTTATAGTAATTGCACTGGGAATAAAATACTCTATTGAAAACTTTTCATCTTTATATGATCAAACACAAGGAATGTTATCTCCTAATAAGCTTTTCTTACTTTATATTTCAATCATAATATTAAAAACCTTACATGAATTTGGTCATTCAATGATGGTTAAAAAATTTGGTGGAAAAGTAAATGAGATGGGTGTAATGATACTTGTTTTTACACCAATACCATATATGGATGCAACACAAAGTTGGCTTTTTAGATCAAAGTATCAAAGAGCGCTAGTTGGTGCTGCTGGTATGATAGTAGAGCTTTTTATAGCAGCAATTGCAGCTATTGTTTGGGCAAATACAGGTGATGGTATAGTTAATAGTATTGCTTTTAATATGATGATTATAGGGTCTGTTTCAAGTATCTTTTTTAACGGTAACCCTTTATTGAGGTTTGATTCATACTTTATTTTATCTGACCTTTTAGAAATACCAAATCTTTATGAAAACTCTAAAAAACAATGGTATTATTTAGTTGAAAAGTATATATTTAAACTGGAATATGTAGTAAATCCAAGTCAGTCTTTAAGGGAAGCATTTTGGTTATGTACTTATTCTGTTTTAAGTTTTTTCTATAGACTTTTTGTTGCTTTTTTAATTGCTCTTTTTGTAGCAGATCAATGGTTTTTTCTCGGTGTTTTAGTAGTTTTAATATCTTTGTATATGTGGATTTTAAAACCTTGGTATGAATTTTTTAAGTACTTATTTACTAGTAATAAATTACAAAAAACAAGATTAAAAGCAATATCAATAACGACTCTTGTAATAGCTACAATATTTATAATAGTTGCAGTGATACCATTTCCTTTTTCATTAAAAGCAAACGGTATTGTAATGACTGATAACTATCAAAATATATTTTTAAAAACTGATGGATATTTAAATAAAATACATGTAAAAAATGGTGAGTTTGTCAACGAAGGTGATGTCTTATTAAGTTTTATAAATAAAGAGTTAGATTTTGAAATACAAAGTGTAAATGCTTCAATAAAAGAAACAAAAGCTTATATGGTAAAAGCTAGAACAAGTGCAAAAGCTGATATGAATGCTATCAACAATCAAATAAATTTACTAAAAGACAAATTAAAATATTTGGAAGAGAAAAAAGATAAACTTTTTATTAAAGCAGATAAAAGTGGATATTTTATTCATCAAGAGATAAAAAATAAAGAAAATACTTGGTTTCAAATGGGGCAAAAAATTGGAATGATACTTCCTAATAAGAAGACGCATTTTCAAGCAGTAATTCCTCAAGAAGAGTCTTTTAATATCTTTACTAATCAAGTTTACAATGGAAGTTTAAAACTTCATGGTTTAAATGAATATAAAATTAGTGTTAGTGAAATTAGAGTTATTCCATATCAAAAGCAAGAGCTTCCATCTGCTGCACTTGGTTGGCTTGGTGGTGGAGATATTGCTGTATCACAAAAAGATAATTCAGGTACAAAAACAAAAGAGAGTTTTTTTGAGGTTAAAGCAAATATTACAAATAAACAAAAGTTTGTTTTACAACATGGAAGATCAGGTGTTCTAAAAATAAAACTAGAACCAAAAACTTTAGTTGAAAGAATAGTTACAAATGCTAAACAGATTTTACAAAAACATTATAAGATTTAAGTAGTCTATGAAAAAAGCTAGAAAAAACATAATAAAAATAAAAGAAAAAGAGTTACACGAAGGCTTGGATTATTACTATAATCTAATTCTTGGAAAGATAAATAAATTTAAATATAGACCTTCAAACTTAAAAAAAGATGCTTTATTTGTACATAAAACTTCTTTAGAGTTTCAAAAATTAGGTCAAGAAGAATTAGATAAAAAAATAGAATTAATTCAGACTCTTTTTAGATTAAACAAACAAAAAGAAAAAGATGTTTTAGAAGCCTTTGCTTTGTGTGTAGAGGCTTGTTTTAGAATCACAGCCAAAAGAGCCTATGTTGTACAGATAATGGGAGCAATTGCTTTATATAAGAAGTTTATTATCGAGATGTCTACAGGTGAAGGTAAAACACTAACTGCGGCTATTGCTGCTGGGGTTTTAGGTTGGCTTGGTAAACCTATACATATTTTTACTTCAAATGACTATTTAGCAGCAAGGGATGCTGAACTTTTTGAAGAGTTCTATAATAGTATTGGATTAACATGTTGTTCAATTACTTCTTCAAACTCTCCTGAGGAAAGAAAAAAACTTTATGAATCAAATATAGTTTATACAACAGGGAAAGAGGTTTTAGCAGATTTTCTAAAAGATAGAATGAAAGAAGATTCTTCTTTTGATTTTAATAAATACTTAATTGATAAAGTTAGTGGAAAACTAAATGAAAATGATTATGCATTAAGAGGTTTAGAAATAGCGATAATTGATGAGGCTGATAGTGTTTTAGCCGATGACGCTGTTACTCCTTTGATTATTTCTGCTACGGCTGAAAATAAGGTTTTACAAAAGTCAGTTGTTGATGCTTATAAAATAGCTTCATTATTAAAAAAAGATGAAGATTATAAAATTAGTGAAAAGTTTAATGATATAACTCTTACAAAAAGCGGTATCAAAATAGTTGAAGAAAATAGTTTTGAACTAAACGAGATATGGAAAGTTAAACATAGAAGAGAGTATCTTGTAAAGCAAGCTTTAACAGCAAGAGAATTATATCTTTTAAATAAACACTACATTATAAAAGAAGGAAAAGTTGTAATCGTTGATGAAAAGACTGGTAGAATTATGGAACACCGATCTTGGGGAAATGGACTACATCAGGCTATTGAAGTAAAAGAAGGCTTAGAGATTACAGATCCAACTACTACTTTTGCAAAAATGAGTTTTCAAAGATTCTTTAGATTATATACTCATTTATGTGGGATGAGTGGAACTTTAAAAAATCTTGATAATGAATTTTGGCAAATTTATGAAATATCTATACTAAAAATACCTACACGAGTTCCTTCAAAAATGATTATTAAAAAAGATGAATTCTTTTTAGATGAAAATAAAAAAAATACTAAGATAATAGAATATATAAATTCATTAAATAAAAAAGGAATACCTGTATTAATAGGTGTTACTTCTATTAAAGATAGTGAAAACTTAGCAAGAGAACTTAAAAAAATAGGTTTACAAAGTAAAACTTTAAATGCTTTACATGACGAAGATGAGGCAAATATTATTTCTCAAGCAGGACAAAAAGGTTCAATTACGATTGCTACAAATATGGCTGGTCGTGGAACAGATATTGATATAAGTGAAAAAATAAACTCTTTAGGTGGGCTTCATGTAATCACAACTCAAAGGGATAAATCAAGAAGAATTGATTTACAATTTTTTGGAAGATGTGCAAGACAAGGAGAAAATGGAGTGGCAGTTGCTTTTTTAAGTTTAGATGACTTAATTATAAAACACTATTTGCCAGCTTGGTTAAGAGAGTTTTTCTTAAAAAACTTTAATTCAAAACTAATAAAAAAAATAGCTTGGTTATTTTATGTTTTTTATCAAAAAAAGATAGAAAAGGATATTTCAAATATTAGAAATAAAACACTACTTCAAGAGTTTAATTTAAAAAACTCTATGTCTTATACTTTAGATTAATACACATCCTCATGTGTTCCTATATCTATTGGAATGATTTCATTATCTTTTATTATAAATTCAATAACTATACGATATTGCATAGTTATTGAAATACTATGATAGTCTTTTAGTTTTCCTTGAAGTTTATGTATTCTCAAAGATGGATGATATGGATCTATTTCTAAAAGTTCCATTGTTTTACCATACCTTTCAAGTAGGCTTGGGTGCTTTTTTATAAACTTTTTCAATTTTTTAAAATAGTGTTCTGTTATAACTATTTTATAGTTCATCTTTTAGTTCTTCTAAGTGTTCTTTTGCTGTTTGTTTTTTATAGTTTCCCTCTTTTATATCTTGCATAGCTTTTAGATATGCAAGGTCTAATTCATTTGCTCTAAATTCTTTATATCTTTCAATATCTAAAACAACAAATTTTTCTTTTCCTCGAACATTTATAACAAGTTCATCAAACTTTTCTAAAAGCTGACCAAAAAGAGAAACTCCTTTTGTTTTTACTTCATTTGCATTTATAATCATAAATAGTGTCCTCAATAGTACTTTTAATAGTATTTTACAATATATATAGATACATGTCAAATAAAAAAGTTTATATTTTTTATTTTATTAATAACTATATAAATATAAAACATATTAAAATATTATTTATTTCTAAACTTCCTAATTTTATAAATCTATAGAAATTATTTATACGTTATACTTCTTCAAAGATTTTGGAGAGTTTATGAGAATAGTTTTTATTTTTATTATGTCTTTTGCATTTATGTATGCAAATACTACTATTGATTCTTTTAGTAAGTCAAAAAGGCTTTTAAAGAAAATATACAAAGGTAATCAGATTACTTTTTATGCAGGATGTAAGTACAACTACAAAGATAAATCAAATATGATTGATAGAAGTTCATGTGGATATACTCCAAGAAATGAATACACTAAAAAAGGTAATCAAAACAAAAGAGCTAGAAGAATAGAATGGGAACATGTAATCCCTGCTCAGAACTTTGGTAGACAGTTTTCTTGTTGGTATGAGGGTGATTCACAGTGTGTTAAAAGAAGTGGAAAGTCTTACAAAGGAAGAAAGTGTTGTACTAAGTAAATCAAAAGTACAAGTATATGCAAGCTGATTTACACAATCTTGTACCAGCAGTTGGTGAACTAAATGCTGATAGGTCAAACTTTAGATTTTCACAAATTGAAGGTGAGAGAAGATGGTATGGTGAGAATATAGATTTTGAAGTGGACTTCAAAAGAAGAGTAGCAGAACCAAGAGATGAGATAAAAGGAAATATCGCAAGAACATACTTCTATTTTGAAAAGACTTACGGTATGAAAATCTCACCAAAAGATAAAAAGATATTAGAAGTTTGGAACAGACTTGACCCAGTAGATAAATGGGAAAGACAAAGAAACAAACTAATAGAGAGAATCCAAGGTAATAAAAATGAGTTCATTGATTAATATACAAATGAACTCACTTTAGATATTATACGAAAAAATAGTCTTATAAATTAGCAGTAAATTCACAGGAGTTTAAAAATACTATGCAAAGCATAACTCAATCAATACAAAATATAGTAGATGAAGAAGCGATAATACACTCAGTTTTAAGTGGTATTCAAAAAAATGCCCAAAAAACTTTCAACAAAGTAACAATAAAAAAAGTAATCATTCAAAATGAAGAAAAATACCAATTTGAATATTTTTATGATAAAAATGTGGAACATAAAAACCTAAACAATAATGAAACAAAAGAAGAGTTATCA